>JAOWBN010234117.1:0-12426 GCA_028565015.1 Pinguicula moranensis
AGGGGATCTTACAAGATGGAGGAGTGCTTGGAGACGATTAAAATCCAATCCTGGCACTGGCTCACGGCTCATGACGCAAAGCCCCGGGTGGTCACGCTCTCAGACTGGATCAGAAGACCTTCCCTATGTATTCTGGTTTATTTCCCTTCTTGATGGGGTCTTGTACTGTGTTTTTATTTTTATTTTTATTTGGGTGTTCATTAAAATTGGAACATGCCATTTTCTATAAAATTCTTTGATTTAATAAAATTCATTATTACCTATAAAAAAAAACAAGTCGTGAGTATTTACGGCAATTACAATTTTTTTTTATCGATATATCGTATTTTCATTTATTTTTCGGGGTTAACAAAGTTCGTTAACTTTTTTTTTTTTTTTTTTGATAGGTACAAAGTTCGTTAACCTCCCTCGCTAGTCCCTCATTATCTCTTCTGCTCCCAGACCCCTTCGGTTTCCTAATTTTTGCCCTACTATCGGTATCGGAATTGGGGGTCTCCGAGTTGCGAATTGATTTTTGCGTTCACGTTCTGTTCTGGGTAGTCGTCGGGCTTCGATTAATTCCAGTTAAATCGATTCGGAGGGCCGCCGCAGAGAAGCTCAATGATTACTCGATCCAAACTAGTGGAGCAACTCAGAGATTACCAGATCCGATCCCAGAACAAGTGCCCAGCTCTAACAATATTCTCTCCCAAGCCAATCCTCTCCAACTGGTATTCGCCATTTACGTGTTCTCGCTCGTGCTTGATTTCTTGTGTCGAATTTGGTTATGGATACTCTTCTCAAGTTGCAGAGAGGAATAAGAATTATTTGGTATGGATTCATGTGTCTTTTGGTTAGGGTTTGCGAAATGGTTCAGTTCGTCCGTTATTGTTTTTATATAAATTTTTGTTCTTTTAGTTAATGCTTTGAAATTGTGAGGAAGAGGTTTTTTAGGAGTGTTCCTTTTCGTGCCAGAAGGATTATAAACACTGCTCTGGTGGAAATTACATTTTTTTATGCTGAATAGCCTAGAAGGATTTCCTGGAAATTGCTTGACACCTCTGCTATTGGATTGGATTCACGCACCAGAAAATTTCTCCTTGTGTTGAACTAGTTTCTGAATCTTCCAGAACGAATCCCTGATTACCACTTGCTCTTTTAGCAGATGAATCACTTCTTCCGAGTGGACCTTGCGTTCCTTGATGAAGCAACAGCATTTTGTTTGTCAAACTTTATCAGTAATCAACAAGCCCTAGGGAGTTGCTCTCTGTAGCAGTGGAAATTGCATTAAAGGCACTTGACATATTCATTCATGCTATATGACTATATTTCTTCCGTCACTTCTATGCTAGAGTTTCCCTGGCAATTTTCATTGGGGTGCACTAAAAATGCTTCCCCCC
Organism: Pinguicula moranensis; assembly: GCA_028565015.1. NCBI lineage: Eukaryota > Viridiplantae > Streptophyta > Magnoliopsida > Lamiales > Lentibulariaceae > Pinguicula > Pinguicula moranensis. The sequence goes on from JAOWBN010234117.1 coordinate 1,380, forward strand.
CCCAAAGTGTAGTATTTGAAACACCTTTTCTTCAACTTAATGCTTGATGGATGCGTGGACAATTGGTTTATCGTTGTCTCTTTTCTCTGGTAACATGTGTAGGATATAATAATGTTATGACCGCCTCTTCTCTGCCTGTTCCATGTTTTCCTACAGTTTCGTCACCAATTTCACTGATTTATGTGTTTACCTTGTTACAGGACCGATGTAGCAGTTTCACTTCTTTGGGCTTTGATCTTTAATTTGCTTCTAATTTCCTCCTATATTACCCTTTACCTCGAACACTACTGGATTTCGGTCCTCCTGGTCTTCCTTGGTATCTTGATTCCTATTCGTTTGAGAATATCAAGACAGTCACTCGCAAGAAAACGGGATAGAAGATTGCTACTGCCCTTATCCATGTGACTGTCATCAGCTGCTGGTAGACAATATAAGCACGTCACCTGCAGACTGCAGTACAATTTCCTTGCTTTTTGCCGTGAAAACTGAAGAGGCTCAGATCTGCAATGCTTCATGTTCTTCTACACTTGGCCACCTCTTGTCAGAACATATAAACATGGTGACTGCTGAGGGTATCTCCGCTTGTTGGTTATCCACATTAGATCCAAGACTTCGCTGGACCAAATCATCCTATCACAAAAAACTCGGTCACTATCATCCGTCAGCAGTAAAATGATAGTAGAATGGAGAATTGGATGAAACCCAGAAGATCTTGTGAATCAAGTTGACTAAAGTTTTATATTATACGTCTTACTTCTCTTGTGGTCTGCTGATATCGTCATTACATTGACCTTTGATAACAATAATTGGATCAGTGAAGCAGGATTAGCAAACATGCATTGACCAGAGATGGGGTTCGATCGATATATCTTTAAGTTAGTTTAATCTAGCATATAATTTGAAAAGATGGTATATATTTTTATTTTCAAAGTATGTACCACCCTTCTAAAATATAAAAATCTTCACTACTTTTAAAACAATGGGCTTATTAATTTTTCAATTAAATAATTAATATCTACAAATATTTTTAATATTTTAAAATTTATAAAGGATGCCAATGCCTGGCATGTGCACCATAATAAAAATGGATAAAGATGGCATACCTAGCAAGTGAATCAAATTAAATAATAATATAAAAATTCAATAAATACCTTTATTGTCTTATTTACAAATCATACCTTCTTCAATAATCTTTACTTCTTTTCAAGTATCCTCTAAGAGCGGATCTATAAAAAAAAACTTTAGGAAGGCCCAAATTTTTTTTAAGGGGTCAACTTTATTTTTATGAGGGACAATTTTTATTAGGGGAATAATAATATTGTGTACAGGCATAGTTGAGAGCGCTTTCCAAATGGGAGAAGTTCCTTGCCTCCTATGGGGCAAAAATTCACTTGATGGGTGAGTTAAGGGAAAAATCAAAGAGAAAGGTGAGCCATCAGCCAAAGAATACATCTTGTGTTGTGATATAATTAAAGTGAAAGGTGAAACCCAAAATACATTATTTAAATGAAAAAAATACTAAAATTTGGTCCGAACTCATTAATTTTTTTTCCAAGCATATTCAAATTTTTCTAGGCTCAAATATATTCAATGGTATCAAAAAATTTTGGCGGGGTCAGGGCTCCCCTAAATCCACCCCTGGTATCCTTTCCAATGGCTTCATTCAAAGGTATTCTTCGAAAAGATCTTCTTGTAGGGGTTCTTCTCCCCAAACGAATTTTTCTCCAATGAATTTATCTTAAAACTCTTTTTCCCAAAGGAGTTTTTCTCAAATGGATTCTCCCCAAATTAGTTTTTCTCAAATGCTTTTCTCTGAACTACCTTTGGATCCCGTTCAAGAACCTAGTTCTAAATATCTTCTTTGGTCTTCGGAGGAAAAAGAGGCACTATGCTTAGCGTGGTTGAATATTTCAAATGATTTCGTCCATGGGAACTATCAGAAAGCATCCAACTTCTGGGGAACGGAGCAGGATTTATTTCCATGAATCTCTCAACGGGAGAGCTTGCAAAGAACTAGAAGGCTGCAAGACGAAATAGAGTGAAAAGAGTGTTTTTTCATTCAAATTTGAATGATGCTGTGATTCATGCCAAGAATCGTGTGCGAAGTGGCCTAGATTCTTCATATTAATTCGCTGATGCTTTATCCACACTTTCAAGTACACGCATGCTTGGAAAATATTGAAGGACCAAACAAAGTGAAAGGAGGTAAACTTCATTTGCCATCACCCATTGGTTCAGGGTTCCATACCGGTCCACCTTCTTGGTGTGAAAGTGGTCAAGAAGCAAAAGAACATCATGGGGATTCCTCAAAGAGTATACCTCCAGCTTAAACTCAAGAAAAATAAGAAGAAGCTTAGCTACAGTAGATAGCTATTGTGTTGATTGATGAAATAATTATTAGTGTTATGCCCTAAGGCCAATCACCTTAGGCCTTTATACTAACACTTTAATGTTGTATATATGATTGTAGCAAACTTTAGTATTTGATTATTTATTTGCTTTATTTATAGCATTCCAAATAGTAAAGTCTAGCGTTGATAACTTAGAGTGTATCACAAAGAGATCTTATGCTGAGACCACTCTAATTACGTTATCAATACTATATATCCCTAACTATAGTATTAGTAAGATAAAAAATCACTAATATGGATAGGTTAGCATGTTCTAAGACAATTCCTTTTGAAGGAAATCTATAGTGTAGTGACTACATATTAAGAGGAAATGTAGAAGGCAACTATACGGTCCAAGCTACCTATCAGCTAATCATCAATCTCAAGCATCCATACTCAGAGGAGGAAGCAACTAATCTAACTATGGTTTGGAACAAAATATCACCCAAAAAGGTTTCTATATTCGCCTGGAAAATGTTGCAGGGAGCAATTCCAGTGAAGGAATCACTTTAATACAGAAAAATCATTTTACAGAACATGCCATGTCCATTATGTCAATATGAATCTGCAACTGAATCCATTAATCACGTGTTTACTAAATGTTTTATCTGTACAGGTTTGGCTTAACCCTATTTCCTGGCTGTCTCTTGAAGGGCAGGTTGCTGTAAATGCTCAGGAAGCCCCTCTATAGGGCAATTCCTAGACGCCAAACCGCCAAGGATCAATGAGGATGCATGGAAATCATTGTGGCTGGCTGTTGTGTGGTCCCTATGGAACACTAGAAATAGAGTTCACTTTCAAGTAAAGGATATTAATGTAGACTGGATTGTTCAGACCATACAGCGAGAAGTCTGGTTTTGGTTTAGGGCCAGGAGATTTTCACACCTATTTCCTTTTAGTTTTGCTGATTGGCTGCTTAATCCTTTATATTGTATGCTTTTCCATAACTGATTTTGCATCTTCTTGAAGGTGGACTGTAAAGTTTAAATGCTTTGTCTTCACCATTATTCTATCTAGTGCAGCAGGTTTTGATCCGGAGTTATTCAAACAACCTTAATACATAATAGTGCAGGCTAGGCAAAGTTCTCAAGAGGTGCTAAGCAATCAGTCTCCTAGAACCAACTTCCAACATTCCATTCTGAATGAGTAATGCTCAAGAAAAGTGTCAGTCCTAGGGTAAATATTGAATAAGCTGATCAACTGATGGATCAGCTCTCTGGTACACTCACTCACACACATCACACAGCATCATAAGATGTGGTGCGGATCCGTAGCTATCTGTTGTGTTGAAGGATAAGTTCTAGTTAAATACTCACACCCCACTGATCTACATTTGAATGGATTTACTCCCTCTTCGGATTTTTATAGGTACAGGTTAGACAAAGTACACAAGAAGAGCACATTACTGCCCTCACTACAGTACCTAATTACTCTGTTCTCCAGCATCCCACCTTGAAGTTTGATGCTTTATAACACTACCAACGCAATTCCTCCCATGAATTGACTGAAGAAGTTGATCATCAGTTGGTGTAGCCACTGAGGCACACTCACACATAACACACAGTTCACTTGCTCTGGAAATGCAATTTACAGATAGCAACGCAACCTTTTCCAATAGTTAGACTCATTGTAATTCCATGATGCAGTCCACCTCTGATAGGTTTGAAGAAGAATTTTACAATTTGAGGAAGCGATATTGTTTCATATGAGCTGCAAGCCATTTGGATTGGGTACTGCATCTTATGGTAGTTGGTATGAGTTGCAAGCTGTTTAGATTAATTTCCCTCTTGTCATTACAGAGATAGCTCACCATTATAACCGAGCTGTGTACCAATAGCCCTACAATGGGCATTGATAATATGACAGTCATGACTTTATATATGGTGAAAAGTGGACAATGGCAATGTTCTGAATGCTAAGATGCTGTGTGATCTTCGATGATGCTAGGTGAGCCATTTACCAGATCACCCTTAGCTATACCGGAAGGGAGGTATGAAGAAGAGGTAGGCAACTCATCCTAAGTACAGGGATAGTAGTTATAGTATCTCCCACATTAGGTGGTACTCATGTATATTTTCTATTGTAATTATGTACATTCTATCCTTTTATCTCAATGAAATTTGGCTTTTACTAAAAAAAGACTATAGTGTAGTGAGACTAAAGCTAGAAACATGGAAACTTGTAGTTGACAAGTGCATCGGATTGACTCGTATAGAGATCACCATTTTGTCAATGGTTGATACTCTAAAGAATAGAAGGTGTAAGTGATCCTTAAACTTGAGGTCACCATAGAGATCTTGAGTATAGATGCCACACTTTGATTCTATTCAGAGTTACATTGTAAATGGGTAACAATGAGTAGCCTTGGGGGTGGTATGAAGTACGAAAGGATTGTGAGTAATGAATAAAAGATTCACTGATCCTAAAACGTTAGGAGAAGATCTCTCTATGTCCACTTGTAAGAAGTCATGGAAGTCATAAAAGTCTTTGCGAAGTATGAGTCTAATTAGAAAGAAGTTTCTAATTAATACTCAATGATCATGACTTATGGTACAAGAAATATTATGTATAATAATGAGGATGACAAATAACCACAATATGCAAGATTAGGGATATGAATAAGATGAAAGAATATTAATTACACGAGACTTAGTTCTTGAAATGATAGTTTCCTTCCATGACTATTCTCAATGCTTTCGGGCCATAATATTTTGTCTGACGTCACTCATGGTCTATGGATTAATGAAATACAAGTGTGTAATATATTAACCATAATTTGATTATGTTCAAGGTCCATGGCCAAATCTTTGGGAAATTATAGGGTCACACACATTAACATCAAATTTTTAAGGGGTCATTTTGTAATTAAGGTAAAGTATAGGGTCAAAATAAAGTTTATTAAACTTCAAAAACTTGCTTGTAATTATGGGCCACAAATGTAATAAACATAAGTTTGTGGGATGTATATTATATACATAAAGACTCCATTAGTTGGATTTGACTAATATATATATATATATATATATATTTATATTTGTACAAGTTAGTGAAAAATTCTTACAACATATATACATGTGATATGTTTTTATCCAATTAGATTATATGCAAAGGTTGCGTGACCAATGAAATTACATGCAATGGTATAATAATATACAAAGAATTGTATATATTAATTGCATGGTTTGATTCTACAAAACCTTGACACCTAAGCATGAGTTATCCAAAGATCAAGTACATGTATGGCTAAGATCAAATGTTGATCAACTCTAGGACATGTGTTTGCATTTTAAACTCATGAGAACCTCTATAAATATCCTAATACATTCATATGTTGATGCAATTTTTCCTCTCATCTTCCTAGACCTGAAATGTGGAGGCAGCACTCCAAAAACACCCATATAATCTGTACAAAAGGTTGTATAAGCTCTCAAGAGTTGTGGTGGTGTGTATTACCATAGAGGGTGATCATTTAGACACCTTGAAAAGGAGACTAATTTTCATGATCTTGAAGAAGAAATCTTCTTGAGATAAAAATGATTTCTTCACCCTTAATGTTAAAGTATGTAAATTAGAAAGTTTCATGGGAAAATATATTTGAAATTTTTGTTATGCATGTATAGCACACACCTTTATTTGCGCTTCCGCTAACGTTATACTTCATGACACGTAGAATAACTTTCGGAGATATTGCATGTGGTATCAGCGTGCGACATCTTGCTAATTCTTGTATTTTTGTAAGATTTATTACACTACTTATGTTATATGACAAAGAATGTATGAATGAGTTCATGTGCATACATGTGCTTCTTGAAATATTTGCTTCTCAAACTCTAAAGTTTTGTTGTTGACCGAAACTTAAGATTTTGTGGACAAAAATGTTGTAGTGGCTAAGTGCATGGTTTGGTTCTTCAATTATGTTGTAGAAGCATAAGTAATTGCTCACATACAACTAGAGGTTAAGCCTTGAAAAAGGCCCAAAAAAATGTTGCCATTTTATGCCAGAATTTGTTATTGTATGCTACTTCAACTTTAAGAATATGTTGCATGTAATGATTCTTTGTAGTATTATAACTTCACTTGATTTATTTAATCTTGAATTAAATATGATACATGGTGGTTGATCCTGGACTATATTCCAATAGAATTGTACTTATTGTAATAATTATTACTTTAATTCGTGGTTGGATGAATGTAATAGTTATATAGGTATTCAAAATATTGTTTGCATGTCATGTCTTCCTCAATTTCTTGATGTAATTCAAAAAGTAGGCATCACGTGTGAGGGGTCGCATGCATCCATGCCCATGATGTGTCCCACGCACGTGGTCTGACCGCCCACTCATCGGGCGTGTGGAATGGCAAGGTGCTTATTGTGCATTACGTATGGACCTCAGCTAGCCAGCAAAGCGAGCATGAAAATGTTCCGCACGCTGGCTCAATGCAAAGGGGTGCACAACCTGTTGTCTTAGTGTCAGGCATGGCTCGTGCCAGAGCCACAAGCTGGACAATCCGAACAGTGCGTTGCCATGTGCCATGCGCGGTTCAACCCATCGGGGGTACGGGGTATTGAGAAGCACAATGAGGGATAGAACGGGCCCTATCTTTCCAGAGTTTCATTTGATCGACCACGAGTCCATTTTTAGATTGCAATAAAGTTCAATACTCCCGTAAGACACCTTCTAGACTAGCATGTTACATCTAATCCAATCATGTAATTCTATTGATACTTAACCATATCCTATAGTCGATATAAACATAAAAGGAAAATGCAAATTTAATCTAATTAACATTCAACAATATGATGTTCCATACATTCGCACATGGCACAAAGTTTAACAATCTCTTACTTGCCAAGAGCCTAGATCAAATGTCTCATGTCATGAAGTCCTAAATCGTTAAGTGCTTTTATGAACTTTCATGTTGGCAACATCTTGGTAAATGGTTCAGCCAGATTATCCTGAGATGCAATCTTGTCTATAATGACATCTCCCCTGTGTACTATATCTTTGATGAGATGATAATTGCTCTTGCTAGGTTTTGACATCTTGTGCCTTCTCGGCTTTTAGGAGTTTTCAACAGCTCCATTATTCTCACAGTAGAGTATTATGGGCTTGCCCATGTCTAAAATGACTTCCATCTCAGCCAAGAACTTCTAGAGCCATACAACCTCTCTGGCAGCTTCAAAAGCAGCAACATATTCGGCTTCCATGTAGAGTCAGCCATAAAAGTTGCTTTACACTCCTCCATTCTATAGATCCACCACCAAGGTAGAGATCTAGACGTGGGTTTTCTATGATCCTTGTCTTCTTGGAAATAAAAGTTTGTGTATCCTCTGAGAATCAGATCCCCACTAGAGTACACTTGCATATAATTTCTCGTTCTTCTAAAATACTTGAGAATAGTCTTGACCACTACCAATGGATCTAATCTCGGATTTGATTGATACCGATTTACTATGCCTACAACATAGCAGATGCCAGGCCTATTACATAGCATGGCGTACGTCAAGCTTTTCATCACCAAAGCATAGGGTACACGTCTCACGTCCTCTTCCTATTGAGGAGTCTTAGCACATTGCTCTTTGGAAATAGTAACTCCATGCCTAGAAGGGAATTGTCCCCTCTCGGAGTTTTCAATTTTATACTTGGCAACTAACTTGTATAAATAAGAAGCTTGGGCAGTGCTAACATTGTTTTCTTGCGATCCTAATCACTTGGGTCACGATAATAAAACTAGCCTCTCCCAAATCTTTCATTTGGAACTGATTGGCTAACCAGTTCTTTACTTCTAACAACCTATCTACAATGTTTCCGATTAGTACAATGTCATCAACGTACAGAAATATGAACAATACTCTATATCCATCAATCCTCTTGTATACACATGGTTCATTGATGGTTGGTTTCTCCAGTTCGTGGCTGGAAAATTGCCTCAAAAGTATCATGACTTGTACTACACGAGCTAAGGGGTAACAAGTGGAGAGATCAGGGTCGAATCCACAGAGAAAGCTAGTGAAATCTGCACTGCTCTGGCCTTGATTCTTGTTGCTGTCAAAACTCAAATCAGATGAGGGGGGGGGGGGTTCAATAAAATACTGAAACTATAACTAATGAACTAAGGATGAAATTTAGAGGAAATATGACGGAAGGAACATACTTTTTCTGACCTTAAATCCATGAGATCATGCCATAAAACAACTTGGATCCTAGATGCTCTTATCTGATTTTCAATGGTACTTAATGTGTGGTTTTTGAACCACTGCTTCTCTTATTTTAGTCCTAACTCCTTAACCAGGTAATTAACACATTCACTCCACAATTGGAGACATATTAAAATCAATGAAACCTCATTAAGTGTGTGAATCTAAGAGCTCTAACCGAAACTCATTCCTCTAAACATATGAATTTTAGTTTCCCCTCAAAAGAAATAAACTAACCGCCTGATTTGATTGAATAAGTTGCTATCTTATAAGGCTTAGATGAACTAACCATCCCTCTATGTCCCTACTAGCTGATGGTTCGGTTTTTATCAGTTTAGATGACCAATCTAAAACTACGAAAACAAAAACATGCACAAGTGTTTCTACAAACTGAAAATCAATATCATTGTCTTATTTTTCTAAACTTACACCTCACCAACTTGTTTAGGCAATCTCAGAACATCAGATCAGCAGAAGAATAAGAGGTCTAGCCGAGCATAGTTGGTAACAACAGCAAATTATCAGCAAACAACATCGAGGAACAAAATCTGCTCCTCCTTGGTGCAGAAATTCTCCACCTTGTCTTTCTGATTTTTCTGAAGGAAGAGTACACCGTTTTTTTCTTCCTAACTTGACCTCCTCCCCACCTCCCTCTCTCTCTTATACACAAAAATTCGGTCAAAACAGATCAAAGAAATACAAGTAACAAATCCCTTGAAGATAGGGATTTGTTAACTATGGATAAGATAGTTGTGCAATCTGTTTTTGACAAAGTTTTTCTCTTGATTTCTCTTGAACGTGGCTTGTATGTCTCTATATGTAGGTTGTCTAGCAGCACGTGCAAGGTAACACTTGAATACTTAGACAGAAAATCGAGATTTCCAGCAAGACAACCAAACTGCCAAAACTATTTTTTGACAGCTCTGCAGGTTGGTTAAGTTTAGCACTTCCCGATTTTTTTCTGATCTTATGGTCTAGTGAAATCCATGTATTAGAGCTTCAGTGTGTACCTGAGTTGTATATGAACATTTGGCTTTAGGTAAATTATGATAAGTCACTCTGATTTGCTTCTGGTAGTCCATGAAAAATGCTTCAGGATCAACTTGGCTCTGTTGCTACATTTTTTGCTTTTTTCTGCACCTGAACTTTATGCTGCTTTTTTTAGCTTCTGATCATGATCAACTGGGTTCAAATCATCACCATCTGAGTGAGATTGGCCCCGAGTTTCTATTCTCGATCTTTGGATTCAGTAAGAGCAAGATATCTATTGATCTTTGAAGCATGAGCAAATTATGTCCATCTTCTTTCCTCTTCTTGTTGTTGCTTTGGTTCTTGTTCTTATTGAAGCTTGTAGATCGACCATAGCATCCTTGATTAGGGGGCAATGCAGTCTTTTTAGCTGAATTTTCTGAACCATACAATGGTCAACAATCCTATCTAAATCATTACATAATGAAGAGATAAATGCAACAATTCATGCATCATTAGCATGCTTAAAAGTACTCTATCATTCATCATCACTCTGATAAAAAAATATAAGAATTTATAGTTTCATAAAATCTTGTGTTCCAAGATCTAGAAGCTTGCTTCAGTCCATAGATGGACGGTTGCAACTTGCAAACCTTTTGCTCATTTTCTTTGGCGATGACCCCTTTTGGATGGGCCATGTATATGGTCTCCTCAAGATGATCATTTAGAAAAGTTGTCTTGACATCCATTTGCCATATCTCGTAGTCGAGACATGCAACTATGGATTGGAGTATGTGAATGGACTTGAGCATAGCCACTGGGAAAATATCTCTTCATAGTTGACTCCTTCCCCTTTCGTATAGCCCTTAGCGACAAGTCTAACTTTGTAGGTCCCTACCTTCCCATCCGCTCCCTTCTTCTTATAGATCCATTTGCATCCAATAGGAGTTACATCCATTGGAGGATCTACAAGTTCCCAGATGGAGTTAGTATATCTAGAATCTATCTCTTGGTTCATGATAGCTTATCATTTCTACTTAAAAGGATCATCCTTTGCAGTTTTATAAGATAATGGATTCTTTCTTTCTTCTTATTCAGAGTGTTTTTCGGGTCTTTTTCATCAAGAACGCTTCTAATTTGTTTGGGTACTGTTGGTTCGGGGTTAATCTATAGAGCTTTACTGTCCGTTTTGCTTACTGATTTTGCATCCTTTGGTGACTTTTTACATCTTAGTTCTCATTGCACTAGAATTGGAATTTGCGTAGCAAACATAGTAGTAAAAGCGAGTGAACCCGTCCCTCACTATATTCTAACGCCTTTTTTTTAGAGAAATTGGTTGGAGTGATTTTTGGGGGTTACATTTGGGGAAGTGGGCTCTTCCTAAATCTATTTTCTTCTAGTTTGTTTGTTTTTTTGTTTATGGTGCAGACAAGAGCGATGACAAAGAATGGAAACCACCTATCTGAGGGTGAAAGCTCGACAGCCACAA
>JAOWBN010234139.1:0-12425 GCA_028565015.1 Pinguicula moranensis
TAGAATGTTTACCTTCTTAAAATAAGAACAAGTAGTAGAAGGTTGGTTGCGCAAAACAGGCCCTTAAGAGTGTTTCATGGTAGAGGCAAAGAGAGGCTTTCAAACTTAGGGGGAAGGGTCAATATTATGATGGAAGAAGGAAAAGAAGGTGAAAATATTGGCAAAAGAGAGAATTTCAAACAGGGGTATCAATCTCAAAACAGGATTTTTCTACAATGTAGAACACAAGGGCGGATGCAGAAACAAATCGGGGAGGGGGGCCAAAAAACTTTTAAGAGAGGGTATATAAAATAAATTTTAGACGGGAAAATAATTTTTTTTAAAGATACGATATACATTTTTTAGGACCCGATAAAATAATTTACTTGCTCATCATTTATGAAAAATAATAATTTTACCAAATCCAACAATGAAAAAAATAAAAACTACCTAATTCGTTTATACTATCTAATTTATTTATACTACCTAATTTGTTTATATAAATATTTCTCAGAACAGATTTATACGAGCAGAGCATATTTACTAAAAAAAGATGGAAAAAAACCTATACACAAATTTATAAAATAGAATCGAGACAATAATAGCTAAATAGAAATCCAATTTAAAAGAAACTCTAAATCAAAATTACCAATATTATCGTTGAAGATGCCAGAAAAAAAGCTTAAAATAAAAATATTCAATTAAAAAAAACTAAATTTAATAACTAAAACAAAATTGAAGTAAAATAAAATAAAAAATAAATTTTGAGGGCAGGGGTTGCCCCCACCCCCAGGGGTACCCACGGGCGCAGGGACCAGTCCGCCATTTGACTAGTCCTTCCAAAGTTTCTACAAGTAATTGGTCGTATTCCCTTATACTTGCACTCCTTCTCCAGATGATTAGTTCTTTTACATGTTCCACCAATGGCGAGCGCATGGGTCTAGGGGGGCCTGGCCCTCCCTGCGTCTGTGGGTACCCCTGGGGGTGGGGCAGTCCCTACCCCAAATTTTATTTTTTTATGTATTTTATTTTAATTTTGTTTTAGTTATTTAAATATTGTTTTTTTTTCTAATTGAGTATTTTTATTTCAAGCTTTTTGCTGGCATCTTTGAGCGATAATATCGGTAATTTTAATTTAGGATTTATTTTGAATTGGATTTCTATTTACCTATTATTGTCTTGATTCTATTTTATTAATCTGTTTATAGGTTTTTTTTCATCTTTGTTTAATAAAAATGCTCTGCTCGTATAAATATGTTCTGAGAAATATTTATATTAAAAAATTAGGTAGTATAAATAAATTAGATAGTAAAAACAAATTAGGTAGCTTTTATTTTTTCATTGTTTGAGTTGGTAAAATTATTATTTTTCATAAATGTTGACCAAGTAAATTATTTTATTGCCCCTTAAAAAATGTATATCGTTCCCTTAAAAAATATTAAAAATTTATCTCCCCCTCTAAAAAAATTTCTATATGCCCCTCTTTAAAAAAAAATTTAGGCCCCCCTCAAATTTTTTCCTGCGTCCGCCCTTGGACTGGCCACATAGAGAAGTGATGCAGACAAAAAGGAAAGCAAATAGTAGAACAAAAGGTCAACTATACTGATGAAGTTGAAGAAACTGATGAGAGATATTTTGTGGTTGTAGTGCAAAGAAAATATGAAGATAAAGGCACCTTGTATGTGGACAGTGGATACACCACCCAAATGTGCTCAAATTGAAAGTGGTTTCCAATTTATACAACACAATTAGAAGAAGGGCTAAGCCTGTAGATGGAAGATTGGTTCAAGATAAAGGAAAATCTATTGTCTATGTCTTTATAAACCGTGGAGAAAAGCATGTCTATGATGTGTTGTATGTTTCAGGTATTGTCCAAAATCTATAATTGCTGCTAAATTTATGAAACAAGAGTATTAAGTAATCTTCAAGGGAGATCTTTGCACTATTTATGGTTCAAATAATTGTCTAGTAGCTGAAGTGGTGATGGTTGGTGATAGCTTTCCTTTATGTTAGCCAGATGATTAGTCATACTCACCATTCTGAAGACATAAATGCAGAGGACAAAAACCTGCAAACACATGATTCTACCTACATTAGAGGACATATGGGCTGGGCACCGGGCCTAGATATTCCACCAAAGATTCACCAATATGAGCAAGGTAAATCTGCAGACAAAAGTCAACACAACAATACATCACCAAAATAGAAGATTTTCTGCAAGTATAGATATTAGGATTTGTCTATAAAGAACATGTATTCTCAAGCAAGAAGCAAGCAATGGAGTTCAAGTTCATTCTCATCTTCAAAAGCTCCATGTTCAATATTGCTCACTTGCACACACTCATCACCACTACCAAATAAATCAAGCAGAAACAAACCAGAAATACTCACAGTTTTCTCACCCAATCATGGTATCAGAGCCTTTTTGTGGCTTCAACTGCCATCTGTCGTTCTCCTCTCTTCTCTCCTTCAGCTTCTGCCCCTCCTTCTTCCCTTTGTTCTCTTAAACTTCATCTAATCATGGCCTCTGCTGCCCCCTACCTTTTCCCTCTCCTTTAACTATTCTAGTATCTCTCCTTCTACACTATGGCTCTTCCAAATGCTATAGTTTTTCCCCTCACCTATGCCGAATATTCTCATCTTGTCACTACCAACCTCACCCCTTACTATTTTCTTTTTTGGCGCAATCAAGTCAAAACTCTCCTTCAACAGCATAGCTTGCTTGGTTATGTTGATGGCTCCTCGCCTGAACCATATCCTTCAGATCAACAAAGTTAATCTGGGTCACACTCTCTGGAAGTCCATCGATCAAAGACTTTGCTCATTGCTGATTTCATCTCTTACTGATGCCGCGTTTAGATTCATTCATGGTGAGACCACAGCCCATGCTGTCTGGCTCACTTTGGAAGAGGAGTTCAGCTATTCTGGACCCTCGCAGGAACTCAGCCTTTGGGATACTCTTAAACAATTACAGCGCGGTCATCTATCAATCAAGGAGTATTCTCGCCAATTTCTTTTGTGCGATCAACTGGCTGCTCTTCGCCGTCCGGTATCCCCCTTGGATCAAAGCCACTGGTTCTTGCATGGCCTATGCATGGACTTTGCCGCTTTTGCTGGATCTCAGTTGTCCCAGGACCCGCTGCCCTCAATCTGTGAGATCATTTCCAATTCCTCTATCACCGAACTGTCACAAGGGCAACCTCCCCATCTCTTGCCTTCACGGCCGTGATACCTCCTCTGCTGCTGGTCGTCCCAGTTGCTCCCAGTCTCCATTTCCTGCCCCCAAGTCCCAGACCAGATTTGTCACCACCTGCTCCTCCTCACATTTCCTCGCCGCCGGTCTATTCTCCAGCTCTAGTCCCATATACACCTCCCTTGGCACCTATCCCTGCCCCTTCGCCTACCTATTCTCCTCATCCCCTCCTCAAACACGGTTTTCTCACATACCGCCCTCTCTTGACTTCTCCCGTGGCCGTGGATGGGGCCGAGGCAATCGAGAGACGCATTGCCAAATTTGTGATAAATTTGGACACTACGCTGACAATTGTCGCTCATGGTATTTCTCCCTAAAGTTCTCCAACACCGTTACTCATGCCCACCTTGCTGACATTGCTCCTTTGTTCGGCCATTACTCCTCCATTTGTCATGGCATCTATATAGGACTTTCCCGACTTGGGAATTTTGCTACCCTCGGGCTTCAATCTTACTGCCCGATGCCCTTTTTGTTATTTGTTGGGCCGACTAAGCCATCTCCTTATTTCTCACTCGGCCCATCTATTCTTGCTCAGCAGCCCGTTCATTCTGGGGAAATTACTTATGGCTTTGGTTTGAGCCACCCTACAGGCCCATTTATTTCCCCTACTTATTCTGGTTACCAACCCATTTAAAGCAGCAGCCCCTTACTGGCCCGATCACTCTATTCGAGCCCACTTTTGCAAGTGGCCAATTCCACAGGCTCATTCTTTGTAGTCGCCATGGCCCACTACTCCCGGCTCATCATGCCGACTCCATGGTTTGTGGCCCCCTGGCACCGAGCCTCCTTCGGTGGGCACGTATCCTGGACTTTCTCCACTTGGTGTTACTCCTCCTCCAGTTGTTGGTATTTGGGTTTCTTCTGTCTCTAATTGGTATATGGACACAGGTGCCTCCGCACACATGACCTCCTCGCCTGCAAGGCTTGAGCAGATTACCCCTTATTCAGGTTAGGCATGTGTCATCGTTGGTAACGGTGCACCCTTATCCATCACCCATATTGGCTCTGTTTTCACTGCTTCTTTACCTTTACTTGATGTTATTGTGGTTCCTTCCCTTACTAAAAATCTTTTGTCTATCAATAAATTAACCTCTGATTTCTTTGTTGCTATTACCTTCATTGACCAATATTTTGTCATTCAGAGCCATCACACGGGACTGGTGGTGGCCACCGACCGACGTGATGAAGGCTTATGCGAAGAACGCAGCATTCTGACCTTTGTTTCCTCTCTTTCGATCGGTCATCTTCGTAGCACTTTTGATTTATGGCATACTAGACTTGGTCACACCTTGTCTACTATTGTGTCCTTGTCAGGTCGTCAGGGTCACATTACTCTCACTTCACAACCCCCTTCCCCGCATTTTTGTGTTTCAAGTGAAATGGCCAAGAGCCATCGTTTACCCTTTGTACCTAATCCACATCGTGCCTCCCGACCACTTACATTAGTCCATTGTGAGCTTTGGAGACCTGCTCCTATTACATCACTGCATGGTTATCGTTACTATGTGATCTTTGTTAATGATTTTTCTCAATTGACATGGTTGTATCCACTTCACCATAAGTCTGATTTTTTTTTATTCATTTGTTTACTTTCAAAAATTTGTGGAAAAACAACATTATGTACCGATTCAAAAATTTCAAAATGATGGTGGCACTGAATTTACTAACCATCGTTTTCAAAAACATCTTCGTCATCATGGCGCCCATCACTTGCTCTCTTGCCCATATACTCCTGCTCACAATGGTCGAGCTAAGTGCAAGCATCGTCACCTCACTAAAATGGGTCTTACTCTTGTCTTTCACTCTCATATTCCTCTCTCCTACTAGGTTGATGCGTTCAATACTGCGGCTTACATTATCAACGAGTTTGCCATCGCCTCTCCTGGCAGGTATATCTCCCTTTGGGTTGCTTTATGGTCTTTCACCTACATATGATTACTTTCACCCCTTTGGTTGTCATGTATTCCCCTGTTTACATGATTATGCTCCTCACAAGTTTGCTCCCCGTAGTCTTCCTTGTGTATTCCTTGGCTACAACTCCACTCACAAAGGGTTTCGTTGCCTTGACCCGTCCACCTATTGTCTGTATATATCTCATCATGCTTCTTTTGATGAGTTTTGTTTTCCCTTTCATAGCTCCACACCTCTCTCCTCCATCTCTGACTTGGATATTTCTTTCTTTCTTGAGCCTCATGAGTCTGGAACACCTGCTCCTCTGGAGCCCATTACTCCATCACCTACCATCACCCCTACATCTTCCCCCTCTTCTCCTCCCTGTTCCCTTTGCCCTATTCCACTCACTCCATTGGCCGCATCTTCACCTTCTTCCACTTCTTCTGTGCCCAATATCCCTTCCTCCTCTACTATATATTCTCATACCTCTCCCTCATCGCCTTATCCTCCAACTCTTGTTGGCTCTCATTTCATGATTACTCGTGCTAAAGCCGGAGTATTTCGTCCTCGTATCTTGTTGATCATGCTGACATTGTTCCATCTGGTTTTCTCACTACTCTTTTGGCTTCTACTGAGCCACGTGATTATCGCTCGGCCGCTAAAAATCCTGCATGGATCTCTGCTATGGATGATGAGATTGCTGCTCTTAGTCAAAATGAGACCTGGGAACTTGTTCCCCGGCCTCCTCAAGTCAACATTGTAGGCTCCAACCAAGTATCTTCTTGATGTTTCTATTGATCGACTTAAGGCTTGCTTGGTTGCTCGTGGCTTCACTCAGATTCCCGGTCTCAATTATTTTGATACATTCAGTCCAGTTGTTAAAGCCACCACCGTCCGCACTGTTCTCTCTCTTGCTATCTCTCGTGGATGGTCTCTTTTGCAATTAGATGTGAAAAATGCTTTCTTGAATGGTCTTCTGATCAAGGACGTCTACATGGAAATAGCCCCCTGGCAATATCAACCCTCAATTCCCTAATTATGTTTGTCATTTGAAGAAGGCTCTTTATGGTCTCAAGCAGGCCCCTCGTGCCTGGTTTGAGCATTTCATCACCTTTCTCGCCACTCTAGGTTTTACTTGCAGTCATGCTGACACTTCCTTGTTCATTTTTGCTCGTAGTTCATCTATCATTTATCTTCTTCTCTATGTTGATGATATCATTGTCACTGGTAGCTGCTCTTCTCTTTTGGATCGTTTTGTCTGTCGTCTTCACTCTGAGTTTGCACTGAAGGATCTTGGTCTGCTTACATACTTTCTGGACCTTGAGGCTTCCTAAACTGATGATGGTCTCTTTCTCAGTCAGCTCAAGTATGCTCGTGATATCGTTGTTCAGGCCCAGCTTTTGGATTGTCGGCCTGCTAGCACACCTATGATTGTCTCTCAGTACCTCTCTTCCGATGGAGATCCTCTTGCTGACCCGACTCTCTACCACTCTCTTGTTGGTGCTCTTCAATATCTTATCATTACCTGTCCGGACTTCACTTATGCAGCCAACTCTGTCAATCAGTATATGCACGCTCCCACTGAGCTTCATCTTTAGGCTGTCAAGAGGATCATTTGCTATGTCTGTGGCACACTCTCCATGGGATTACATTTCACGACCTCTTCTTCTTCCACTTCTGTCACTGCTTATTCTGATGCTGATTCGGTCGGGTGTCCTAATACTCATCGCTCTACCTCCAGTTATGCTATTTTCCTTGGGGATAACCTAGTCTCTTGGAGTGCGAATAAATAGCCCACTATTTCTCGTTCAAGTTGTGAGTCCGAATACCGAGCCCTTGCTACTACTGCTACTGAAGTCCTCTGGCTTCGGCATCTGCTTCTTGATCTCGGTGTTGCCTTAGCTCATCCCCTTGTACTTCTCTGTGATAACAAGAGTGCTATCTTTCTCAGCACCAACCCCGTTTCTCACAAATGGGCCAAGCATGTGGAGTTAGACTATCATTTCATTCGTGAGCAGGTTTTTGCCGGTGTTCTCCATACTCAGTTTATCCCTTCTCATCTTCAGGTTGCTTATCTTTTCACAAAGAGCCTTCCCCGTGAGTTCTTTGAGTTCTTCAGGTCCATCTTCACGCCTACTTCAACCCTATGCTCAGCTTGCGGGGGGTGTTAGCCAGATGATTAGTCATACTCAACATTCTGAAGAGATAAATGCAGAGGACAAAAACCTGCAAACACGTGATTCTACTTACATTAGCGGACATATGGGTTGGGCACATGGCCTAGTTATTCCACCAAATATTCACCAATATGAGCAAGGCAAATCTGCAGACAAAAGTCAACACAACAATTCATCACCAAAATAGAAGATTTTCTGCAAGCATAGATAATAGGATTTGTCTATAAAAAACATATATTCTCAAGCAAGAAGCAAGCAATGGAGTTCAAATTCATTCTCATCTTCAAAATCTCCATATTCAATATTGCTTACTTGCACACACTCATCATCACTACCAAATAAATCAAGCAGAAACAAAGCAGAAATACTCACGGTTTTCTCACCCAATCACTTTAAATTGGTTTCATGCGTACTAGCATGTTACCTATGTTATTGAAGATGAGTCTTTGTTGTGGCACATTAGACTTGGAAATTTCACATTGATGATTTGAAAGATGCATATGTTAAAGGTTTCATCAGTGGCATGTCAAATGTAACTGCTTTAAGAGAAGTGTGGCTCCTAAAAACTTTTCAAGATGAGTAGAAGGTCTTACCATCTAAATTAACCTGAAGAGCAATGGATAAACTTGCGTTGGTACACAAAAGATGTGTGTGGAACAACGAACACTTTATCACTTAACAATAGCAAATATCTTTTGTTATTCCTAGATGATTTTACTAGAATGGCGTGGATCTATGTTATTGAGAGCAAGGGCCAAGTAATTTGCTAAGTTTAATGATTTCAAAATTTTGATGAATGCTTAATGTGGTTGTTGTTGGTTTCGGTGAAGGGTTGACAATAATTATATTAAAATATAAATAAATTATTTAGGCCCAAGGATCTAATCCTAAATGCGAAATTAACTTTAATAAATTAAGTAAAAACATAATCACCATGTAAACATATGAATAAACCAACTCCCACATGCAACATAAAATTTTGCACGATAACACAGATCTAGAAGGAGAAATCAAATTCGCTACCCTTGGACCTCCAAGGACTCCTCGCAGGCATTCTCTTTCTTCTCGTTTAACTTCGAAATCAAAGTTTTTGAGCTATATTCAGGGTTATACTTCAAGATAGTGAATCTCTTTTGTATCCCAAAAAGAATATATAAAACATACACCCAAGACTCTCTTTTAAGTGTAAATCTTATCGCAAAACATGAGCAAAAATCTAAGGCTTTAATTAATAAGCTAATCATAAGCCCAAATTAGAATCTCAACTCTTGGCTAAGGTCCGGCCTAGCGCCTGTGTTGTTCAAGCGCACGGCACATCATGGCGTGCCTGTATGCGATGCCTCACACGCGACACCTCCATTTTGGCTTGTGCTTCATTTTCTCAAAAGGATCGCCTTCATTTTCTGTTGTTTCATAAATTTCTCATTATCTTGTGTCTAATTCTTTTTAAGTAATAACAAACAAAATACTACATTCTTTGTAGGCTAGCTTGGGACCTATGAATCCATAGAGTGAACTCCAAACTGATTATCATAGAGTGCAAAATGCTTTCGCCGAGTCACTTATTGTTTAACTTCGAGAACATACCACTATAGGCACGAGGTTAAACTCTCAACTAATATGAACTTTCTTACTCGAAGATTACTATAGGAGCGTCCATTGATATAATCATTGTATTCCTTCACTCAATGTTCATAAATAAGTTTAGGTTCAATGTCTGTTAACCCACCTAAATGTATCTTGCACCACGAGTACCGTTTATTATCTAAAGAACAAATTAATCCTATGAATCTTCATTCGTGGATGAGCACTCTTGTTCAAGTGCCGAATAAATCCCTCACGAGAACCATGATTCAACACTCACCCATACAGGGTAAATCGATGTGTGAATTTTATATTGTACCAAGGATTCCTGGTTATCTATGTCATTTAACTCCCAAGATGCAATGGATTCGACCTGTGCAATTGTAGCGAGATCTTACCTAGCAAGTCAAAGAACCAAACGTCATAAACCAAAGTCTCTCAAGGCACTCAAGATTCAAATAGCTTATACCTGATCATCTTTGTGATGTGATATGAGTTTCTTCAGCTAACGGAGATTAAAAACTCATTATGACATCTTGGTCAATCCAAGTAGAAACGTTTTTTCACATATTGAAGTATCCATCCAAGCGATGCTACACTGACGGCCTGGATCAACTACTTCCTTCACAAGGATTTTTTAACAACTCCAATGGTCAGAGAAAGTTTTGAGATCCTATCTTAGATATTTCTAGAACCGACCACGAACTTACTTTTAGATTGAAAATCTTGAAATCCAATCCTTCCACAAGACACCTCTTGCTAGACTATCAAGGTACATTTATTGCTATCATGAAATTTCATTGGTGTTTGATTTTATATCCAATATATAATATAAATTAATAAGGTAAATGTAAATTCCATTCAATGGACGATTTAGCATTCTATTGTTCAATACATGACTCGCAGGACACCAAGTCTAACAATAGTAATATTAAATATTTGAGATCTAACAATGGGGGTGAATATACCTCAAAAGAATTTGAAACGTTCCGCATGGATAATGGAATGAAACATCAGCTGATTGTTGTGTATTAAGAATAACAAAATGGAGTTTCATAAGGAAAAACAGAACCATAATTGAGATTGTTAGATAGATGCATGATGTTGGAGAAAAATATTTCTGGGCAGATGCAGCATCAACTTTAGTGTACCTGCTGAACAGCATACCTTTTAAAGTTGTAGAAGGAAAAACACGTGAGGCATGGTCTGGGGTGAAGCCAATTGTGCATCATCTAAAGGTGTTTGGATCCATATCCTACATACATATTCCAACTCCTAAAAGATCGAAGTTGGAACTTGATGAAAAACTGAAAAATATGTGCGAGGGGTGCGTGTGAGTGCTTTGCTAATTTCTTTGACTTACACTATACAACTCTCGAAGAAGAGATACAGAGAAATAAGTATATTTATACTCGACTATATTCTCCAGGAATTGCTTGTCTTTCTCATTTACCAGTCTGCCTATTTATAGAGTTTATACAAGGGTACATCGATATTTTTCAATGAATATGATAGTAAAACGTAAGGCCCACTTATGGACAATGGACGTTTCTTGTTGTTTCTTTTGTCGGTGGCTCGAGAAGAAAGGCTTGTCACGTGGTTGTTGTCTCATCCTTGTTGGTGGAAAGCCTGTGTTTGCCTCGAAGGAGCTTGTAGGTGATACGAGGCCATTTGCTACTCAAGCTCAAGTGATGTGGCAACTACCCGCATATCCCACTTGTGGGCGACGGTCGTCAAGTCTCTGTCAAGGGAATGTATGTGCCCATCTAGGAGGTCTTGCGGGTGTTGCGAGGCTACTTCTATATGAGCCATATATGAAAGCGTGATGCAGATTCTTCAAGACCTAAACTGTCTTTGAGGCGGCCCGCGTATTTGGTCAATTTCCTCATCCCAACAGCGGATGGGCTTGATACTTAATAGGCTTTTGCCAGTCTTTCTTTGCCCTTCATCATAACAAAAGGTTGATGTTGAAATTTTTATGGGATACTCGTCAAGATCAAAAAGCTATATAGAGTGTTTCAATTACAATCAAAGAAACTTACAATAAATAGGAATTTAATAATTGATGTGCACTTATATTGTAATTGGGAGTATCTGTATGTAGAAAAAAGATGATGTGTCGAAGATGAAGGATATACCCTCTACTTCAAACATTTTCAGATTGCATGCCAAACTCTAGTTCTGGAATTTGTGGTCAGGATTTAGATGATCGAACAGTCTTCAAAACCAAATGTTTGGCTAAAATCTATGAAAATTGTGCTTTCACTGTTCTGTAATCAAGAACCTACAATGAAGCAACAACACATGATGAATAAGCTATGAAAGTAATTCGTGTGAAGTTGGTTTTTAGAACCAAATTAAATTATGATGGTTCGATTAACAAGCATAAAGGCAGATTGATAGTGAAGGGCTACTCACAATAAGGTAGAATTGATTATGGTGAAACATTTGCAATGGTTGCAAGACATGAAACAACTTGGCTTTGGCTGCACAAATGAAGTGGAATGTGTTTCACCTTGATGTTAAATTTGCCTTCCTCAATGATGAGCTTGAGAAAGAGCTCTTTTTAAAGCCTCTTAAAAGTTTCAAAATTAAATAAAGGAAGAAAAGTCTATAAACTTCACAAGGCTTTGTATGGATTAAAGTAAACTCCAAGGGCATGGAATAGTAAAGATCAATGAGTATTTGTTGAGTTGTGATTTCACCCAAAGTGAAAAATGAAGCCACTCTTTATATGAGAAATGATCATAGTGGAAAACTTCTTGTTTTGTCTATGTATATGGATGACTTGTTGGTGACTAGTAATTGTGAGAAGATGATTGTCAAGTTTAAGGAAGAGATGAAAGCACGTTTGAGATGTCTGGAGCCAATTTCTTATTCTTTCGAATGGAAACAAGTCAGGCAAGTCAAGAAATATTCATCTCTTAGAAAACGTATGCTCTTGAGATGCTGAAAAGTTTCAACATGGATCACATCTAACTTACAATGAAAAGTTAACAAAAGAAGAAAAGGGAGATGATGTTGATGCAACACTGTACAGAAGTTTTGCGTGAGGCTTATTGTATTCAACAGTCACCAGACCAGATCGAGTTAAAGGTCATTTACCCCCATGTACTATACCTAATAGTTAACTTACTCCCTTACACTTTCAAAAGAGCTACTTTACCCCATGTACTTTCAAAAAAAAAGCTCACTGCCCCCGAGTGTTGTTCACGCGCGATTCTACTTCTGCGATATTTTTATTATATGAAAAAAGTCAATTTTACCCTTACCTTTTTTCGAAAGTACAAGGGGGTAAATTAGGTTTTTTGAAAGTACCGGGGTTAAAGTAGCTCTTTTGAAGTACAGGGGGAAAAGTAAATCTTTTGAAAGTACAGGGGAGTAAGTTAACCAATAGGTATAGTACAGTGGGTAAATGGCATTTAACTCAATAAATCATGACTATTTCCACACTGTCGTCTATAGGGCGTGGAATTTTTCCTAACACAGAAAAATAGAAATAATTCTAGAAATGAAGTAATAAATCACGTCATCTTGTC
>JAOWBN010234150.1:0-24265 GCA_028565015.1 Pinguicula moranensis
TATCAAGAAAGTGATTAATGGTCAAGGATGACACATTCCTACGCTTGACATTAATCATTGGATATTAAGTGACGAAATAATTAATACTAATGGGGATTTATAGGATCACGATATATCTATATTTAATCGGATCATAATGCATTGCTAGATGCCCCTTATAGTAGTACCGATTCAGATATGGATCCTATCAGGTCGCTCTATCTGGGGAACTGAAGAAAGAATAATTAATTATGTATGACATAATTGGCGAATTTTATGGACGAGAATTAATTGGGTTTTGGTGAGACCACCCAATTCTATTGCAATTTAGTTTGATTTAATGAGATTAAATTAAAACAATTATTTTGCAATTGGGCTCGAATTAAATTTGAGACCAAACGAGAATTAATTCAATTGGGCTTTGAGCCCAATTGAGAATTAATTGAGAATTAATTCAATTGGTTCCAAATCCCAATTACATGGGATAAGCTTCCCAATCGGTCAAGAAAGTATAACAGACTTCCGCTCGCGTCTTTGTCGATTTTGAGATAAACGAACGAACGAAAACAATTTCCGACCGATCTCGTCACCGATTTTTGCTGGATTTGTGGTCTAGCAACCGCTTCGTTTTCCCAGGGAGTGCACGTGGTAGAGGTTCTCCTATGATGGGGACTTCGTGACCTTTTTCAATAACTTCGAAAGTTTTGGGTTCGACCAAGTCTCTGGCAAGATCTTCCAGTTTCCGGCCAAAAGAGGTACGTACAGCTTTCCCTTAACATATATTACACAAATTAAGCATGATCTGGCCTTAATTTCATCGGAATGTTTGAAATCGAGCCACACGATCCTACATGGGAATCTTTTGTGGAGCACTCTTACCATTGTGTTGTAACGGACTACACGAACCTGATCATGATGACAACTATGAAGGGCATCCAATTCCCCATCAACCCACTGCCACCACCAATGACCATCACTCTATTTGCACCATCAAGTGAGGTAGCTAATGGAAATAGAAATGAAGAGGATGAGGATGAGAACGATGATAAGGATGATGGCACGCGCACCTACAACTTGGTAGGATCTGACTCCGACTATGTATGTTTGGCTAGTATAGGTAGATGACTGAGAGTAGTGGGAGGTTGGGAGCCACAAGCTACACTAGGCTTAGCAAAACCACATCGATTGCTATAGCTTGAGAATGCCTATAGAATCGATGCTACCGTGTGAGTATTACCTGTGAGCAATGTCTTTGGTTTTCTTAATGTGACATTCGAGAAGTGCTAAATTGTAAACTAAAGAAGGGCATTCAATCTCGAGAGAGGTTTATGCCTAGGAAAGGAGAAATCGATAGGCACAACATTAGGAGCGAAGCGTGATAGGCTAACTATGAACACACCCAAGGACGTCAATTGGTGAAAGTGCGATCCCTGGAAGTTTCTATCCACTTCATTCGTGCTAAACCTACGTTATTGCACTTCACTTGTCTCCGTTTATGTGTAGTTCATAGATTAACTAGTAGATTAAAAACAACTTTTTATCATTGGTTCATATTGTATGAAACTCATTAATGTTAGTATTTGTTAACCATAATTCTCGAGGTTTGACATCCTTTTATTCAGTATATTACTTGTGCGACTTGTACACTTGCAAGTAGTGAATGCTACAACTATTTACACATCAAGTTTGTGGCATCGTTGCCAGGGATTGTTAGCTTAACAAGATTAACGTCGTGCCAGTTTTTGTATAGTTTTAGCCATTTTTTATTGCTATTTTTAGTATTGAATTTGTTGGCTGCAAGTTGTGCATGAGTCTATCTGGAGGAGATACTGCTGGTGAAGGAGATCTAGAAATTGAAGGACATTACAAGACAAAAGGGAAGCTCGAAGGATAGAAAGAATGCAGCGACAGTAGCAAGGAGACAATTTTGGCATAATGCTGGTACCAAATGAGGATAAGGTTTCCATGGAAGATTTTTCCCTGCCTCGTGTAGAGGAAGCGGTTCTCTTCATAACGAGATCAGCTATACAAGCCAACAATTTTGAGCTAAAACTGGCTACTATTCAACAGCTTGTACAACATTCTAATTTAGAGGAGGAGCAACCAAGGACTCTAATTCACGTGCATTTGTGTACATCAAGTTTATGAAGCACATTATGTAAAACAAAAGAAAAGTTGGAGACTACAAAACTAAATCTCTTATTGAAGAATGTAGTGCAATCCTACAAAATAAATTGCCATCAAAGTTGGAAGATCGAGGGAGTTTTAATATTCCATGTTCCATTGGAAATTCCACATTGGCTAGAGCTTTACGTGATTCAAGTGCAAGCACTAATCTTATGCCTCATTCATTTTTTAGAGGCTGGGGTTAGGAGAAGCCAAACCTACGACCGTATCTATGCACCTGACAAACATCAATCAAACACTCTCGAGGGATAATTGAAGATGTCCTAGTCAAAGTTGACAAATTCATCTTTCTACCTAATTTAATTATTATGGGTATGGAGGAAGATAAAGTCATTCCAATTAGTTTAGGGTGGCCATTTATAGCAACATAAGATGCATGAATTGATGTCCAAAGAGGAGAGTTGATCCTGAGAGTTCAAGGAGAAGAAGTCAAGTTTAATTTGTTTCAATCTTTGGAACATCCAAATCACCAAGGAGATTATTGGAGCATTGAGACAACTGATAAAATCATTCAACCAAATTATGCCTGCTTTGAGAAGTGATCTTGGAAATCGCCTAGTCATCACTAACCCTGCAATCCTAGAAGAACTTGGAGTTAAGGAATACGCAAATTGGTTTGAAGCCAATGGAAATAGCAATAAAAAAGATATTTATGATTTGGGTGAACACTTGTTGAAGAATTATTGTGGGCCATCTCATTTATTGATTTGGCAACATGTCACACGAGATGAAGAAAAAGAAGCACGCCTTCACGCCATTGCTTCACCCCTCCACCGCCTCTGCCAGAGTTTGGAAACAGAATTTTTGTCTCGATTTGCTCATCGCATTTGTGCAATTAGATTTTTGTAATTGTGTTCTGTTTGATGGATATTTGCGTTTTAATAGTTGAATTGAATTGTTTGTATGTTTGGAGACAGGTATTTGCCTAAGCTTGGGAAATCCAATTAGGCATGTTTTGGAGTAATTGGATATGGAATCCAGTATATGCACTTGAAGATGCATATGTAAAGATTTGCTGGTGATTAGATCTCGAAGTTGGTATTTGGAGGATCATTGAATTAAAGTCAGTGGACTCCATCAGATATGGTTTGGGGTGATTATTGCAAAGGAAGGATTTGTTTGCAGTAACTCAGTGGACTTTGGTATATATTAGGTAGGGGGTCAACAGTATTGCTTTATATATAAATTTTAAATTAAATCATATGAACCTATAAGACGATATTTGTTTCTATGTTCTATTGGCAAGCTACAACACACCTTAAATTCCGGAGGATGCAGAGTCCCATATTTGGTCTGGGGGTGATTATTAGCAGGAGCTCTTGCGTTTTTTAGTTAGTACATTCTGATGTATGGGGCCCATGTCCCACCACAGCAGTCAATGGATTTCGATAGTTTGTGACTTTCATTGACGATTACTCTCGGGTTACATGGTTATATCTGATAAGACGAAAAGTGAGGTGTTTGAATGTTTTAAAGATTTTCATAAAAGCATTCGAACACAATATGGAGCAACAGTGAAGGTATTAAGGTCAGACAATGAGACAGAGTATACTAACAAACAATTTACAGAGTATCTGTCATTACAGGGAATCCAACATCAAACTACATGTCCATATACTCCAGAACAAAACGGGGTGGCAGAGAGGAAAAATCATCATCTTCTTGAAGTTGCTCGAAGTATGATGATTGCTATGAATGTCCCTAAGTACTTATGGGGACAAGCAGTGATGACAACCACTATTTTGATCAATAGGACACCCTCATACATATTGGAATGGAGGTCCCTGTATCAGATTTAGAGAGGCTCAAAGGGACACATTCTTTCTTTGCAAATATTCGCTTGTGTGTGCTTTGTATAAGATAACAGACCAGTGGTAGGAAAGTTAGATATGAGGGCTATGAAGTGTGTTTTTGCTGGGTACTCAGCAACTCAAAAGGGATATGTATGTTAGTATCCAGTTGAAAGGAGGCTGTTTGTAAGCATGGATGTCACGTTCCTGGAACATGAGTCGTACTTCTCCCATGCAGTGTCTTTATTCTTTGATGACTCGCCAGATCCGAGGGGTATGCAGCGAGAGCAGGAGAGTAGTAGTGATAGGGGACCCAGTGATCGTACAAGTTGGATATGTTCCTTGCCCTTGAACTAGTGTTGATCCAATAGTAGAGGAGGATACTTGGGAGAATTTGAAGAATGGTAAGGAGGAGCCACCAACAGCGCCACTATTAGCGCCACCATTAGTACACACGCGGCGTCATCCTCATGCTCATGAGAGTGGTCAGGGGGAGACACCATCAGTGCCACCACTAGCGCCACCATTAGTGTACACGCAGAATAGAGAGAGAATTAAAGGTCTATAAGAGTTGCATACACCTGTCTCATGCCCAACATCTTTGCCTGCCTCAACTATGGGGGCACCTTTTTCTTCATCAGCCCCTTCAAGTGATGTTACTCATTCATTTTCTAACCCCGATATTATTCTTCCCATGTCAATTAGTAGGACCACTCGCAGCAATGCAGGGGTTCCACCTAACAGATATGGATTTTCCCCAGATACTGCTCATGCTCATGATATGCTCATACTGTTTCTTATTCTCATATACTTCCTGACCATCGAGCCTTTAATGCATCCTTGGACAGTGTCTCGATTTCTAAGTGTTGGCAGGTGGCTAAGGCATACGCAAGATGGAAAGCGACTATGATAAAAGAGCTTGAGGCCCAGACAAAAAACAAAACTTGGCAACTTATGTCGTTGCCTCCCGGGAAGAAGGCAGTTGGATGTATGTGGGTGTTCACTGTGAAGCAGAACCAGGAGGGCAAAGTTGAACGCTTCAAGGCACGACTTGTAGCCAAGGGAAACAATCAGGTCTATGGGATTGACTACGATCGACCTTTGCACTTGTGGCAAAGATGAACACAGTCAAGATTCCGGTCTTGATAGCAACAAACAAAGGATGGAGATTACACCAGCTTGATGTGAAGAATGCATTTCTTCACGGTGACTTGTTGGAAGAGATGTATGTGGAGATACCCCCAGGATTTGACACTAGTCAGATTGCTGGTCAGGTTTGCAAGCTCAAAAAGTCGTTATATGTCTTGAAACAATCTCCCCGAGCTTGGTTTGACAGATTTAGGAAAGCTTTGGTTGACATGGGTTATCAGTAGACCGATGGTGACCATAGTGCGTTCTTCAGGAAAGAGGACGGTCATACCACGATACTTGCAGTATACGTGGATGATATGATCATTATTAGTAATGATGAGGGAGAGATTGTTGAGCGAAAGAGGAGATTGGGCAAGGAGTTTGAAGTGAAAGACTTGGGGCAGATGAAAGACTTTTTTAGCATCAAAGTGGCATGTGGGCTAGGAGTAATTGTTTTGTCCCAAAGGAAATGTGCTCTAGACTTGCTGCAAGAGACAGGGATGTTGGGCTGTAAGCCCGCAAAAATGCCAATTGACCAGGTATTGAAGTTGAGTGAAGAAGCAGGTGAGTCAGATGATAAGGAGCAGTATCAATTGCTTTACGTATGGTTAGTAGGTATATGCATGACCCTAAAAAGGGTCACCTGGATGCCATGCATCAGATATTGAGATACTTGAAGAATGCATCGGGAAAAGGGGTGATTTTTAGAAAGAATGGGCATCTAAATATCGAGGAATACTGTGATTAGACTGGGTTAGCTGTGCTGATGATAGAAGGTCCACATTCGGTTATTGCATTTTCTTTTTGGCTGCGTAAACAAAAAAATAAACAAAGGAGTACTCGGGCCATTTACTGTTGGGCCTGTGCGAACCTTAACATAAAAGGATCTCCACTTTTTCTTCTTCTTAGATATGCTTCATCGCTATTTATGGCATGGTAAAGAGGAGAAGTTTTCTTCTTCATCTTCTCTTTTGTCCTTCGCACCGGGTTTACTTCTTCATAAGATTTGGAGACATGACATCCTTGATTTGAATTCTGCCACTGTGGTAGTGGAGTTCTTTGCGATTCCTGAGACACAACATCCTTCTTATTTTCTTCTAGATCTGTAGATTTGGTTGTACTCTTTCGTTTTTCTTGCAGATATGGTCTTACCCAGAATCGGACCCTAAAGTAAACACAAGATCATACCGCCTGCATTGGTAATTGACATCAATAAAAGTGAGTATACTCTATGCATAAGGGAAGTAGATAAAGATATGAAAGCTAATATTGACTGGTATGAGCTCTCATCATCTGCCTCTGAGAATAGCCTGGACTCTATGGAATCATTCCAAACTAAAACTAGTTTCCAATCTGCTGCTGATATTAGTGAAGATTTTGAAGTAAAGATTGTAAATAATCAGCCAGATCAAGACAGCAAAGAGACCCCCTAGTCAACAGTGAGATCAGAGGGTGACACCTCCACACCTAGTCAACCCATTTGGACCCCTCTTAAAATAGGTTAGTGGCCTGAACTGACATCTATAACTAGTCAAGTCAGTAACCAGAGAGGAAAACAACTGGTCATACATACATCAAGTGAACAACAGAGTATCCCTATTAGCCCTGAAGAGCTGTTGGAACAGGTGGACCCAATAGATGTTCAGCCTTCTGAGACTGGTATCATTGATGACTTTGATAGTTTTCCTCCACTCTCCTCTCCTGAAAAGGAAATCTTACGTTCAACTCCTCATCAGACAAGGAAAAAGAAAGGTGCACAGTAGAGGAAAACTAGTCCTAGAACGAGGAGTCAAGCTAGGAAAGAAGCTGAGGGCAACTATGAGACCGAAAAGTCATCCTTGGACCAATGGATAGATTAGTTGATGAGCAAACAATAAAAAAGACACAACCTGGCAGTGCAAAATCTAAAGCAGATTGAATCTTCTTCAGTAACAAAGAGTCAACAGGAGATTGATAAGATCATAGTCATTGGAGAGAAACTTGGTATAGATTATGGAACCTCTTATGAACCTGCTAAAACTGAACTTGAAAGAATTACAGCAGTAATAGTGCCCAAAAGCAGCATAAGAATTCAGCAAAGGGACAAAACAACAAGGAGGTAAACATTATCTAATGCAGTTGATACTTATAATGTTAGAGGCCTTGGGGGTCAAGGAAAGAAGAAGAGGTTTTCACAATTCATTATGCAGCAGTAAGTGGACTTTATTGGGATCCAGGAGACTAAACTTGAGGTGATTCACAGGCGGTTGTGTCAGAGATTATGGTATAATGATAATTTTGATTAGTCCTATAGTGGATCATTAGGGCAATCAGGGGGGTTATTGTGCATATGGAACAAGAAAAAATTTATAAAGACAGGCATGTTTTCTGGTAGTGGCTTTCTGGGCATTTCAGGTAAGTGGTGCAATGATGTAGTCCAATGTAATATGGTTCATCAGAACTACAATCAAAGGAAACTTAGTGGCAGGAGCTGCAAGACCTATATTCTGGTAGAGAACATGATAAATAGTGCATCTTTGGAGACTTTAACGTTGTCCTGCACCTAAAGGAAAGGATGGCTCCTCCTCCTCAAGGTATGGTGCTGAAGTTTTGGCATTCCGAGGGTTTATCAACTGTATGGGCTACATGACCTTCCCATGACCAAAAGAAAATATACTTGGTATCCAAGTTCCCTGAAATGCACAAGTAGATTAGATAGATTTTTACTTAATGATGTGTGGTTATCTTCATCTTCTGACTGGTCACAAAAAGGCATGGATAAGGACGATTCTGACCACCTTCCAGTTTCCTTACATTCAGTTGTAAAAGACTGGGGACCCAAACCTTTTAGGGTACTCAACTACTGGCTAGAAGATTATAATTATAATAACTTGATAGAATGCATCTGGAACGAACTGTGCAACTTCAGATATGCAAGGCAAAGAATTAAACATAAGATCCGTGAAACCAAAGCAAGAGTGAGGAAATGGAACATTGATGCGCCAAGAAACTTATCTGGAGAGAGAAACAAGGTATTAAACTCACTCAAACAATTGGAACTTGAAGCTGATTCAGGTGATACAACCTCGGTTGACTTACAGCAGAGGGCAAAGAACCTACGGGAAGAACTGCACAAAGTGACTCATAGGATGGACACTATATATTATCAAAACTCAAGGCTCCAGTGGCTCAAATTTGGGATGCTAACACTGCGTACTATCATAGATACATCAATAAACGCAGAGCCATGAACACCATCACAGGTATATTGCAGAATCAAGTTTGGATAGATGATGTGCAAGAGGTGAAGAACTATTTCAGAATACACTTTCAGAACAGATTCAGTGAAAACAACTGGCCTAGACCAAGATTCCAGGATAACATGTTCAAGAAACTGTCAGATGCTGCAAGGAACTCATTGATAGTACCTTTAACAGAGTAGAAGATGTTTGAAGCGATCAACTTTTGTGACAGCAACAAGACTACAGGGCCTGATGGTTTAAATCTCAGATTCATCAAACACTTTAGTTATCTGCTCAAGGATGAGATGCTGCGGATGATGCAGGAGTTTCACAAAAATAGTAAAATAACTGCAGGTGCTAATGCTGCTCATATCACACTTGTAGCCAAGAAAACAAATCCAATGGAGGTAGAGGACTTCAGACCAATAACCCTTATTAGTGCTATCCCTAAAATATTGTCTAAGACTCTTGCAAGAAGGCTAGCTATTGTGATGGAAGACATTATCTCACTTCATCAAATGGCTTTCATTAAGGGAGACAACTACTTGATAGCATCTTGATAACTAATGAGACAATTGATGATCTAAGGAAGTTGAAGAAGTCTGTCGTAATATTTAAAGAGGATCTGGAGAAAGCATTTGACACATTAAACTGGTCATTCCTGTTATCTACAATGCAGTAGATGGGCTTCCCAAAGGCATAGATCAACTGGATTGCTGAAATTCTCAGTTCTACCACATGCTCTGTACTACTTAGTGGCAGTCCTACCTTAGAGATTTTTCCACAAAGAGGCTTAAGGCAGGGGGATCCACTATGCCCCCTGCTCTTCAATATTGCAGCATAAGGTTTATCTGTCTTGCTACTAAGAGCAACAAGCCTAAATAAGTTCATCCCCCTGCAGGTAGGAAGAAAGAAGGTGGAGCTCTCTCATCTGCAGTTTATAGATGACACCCTACTTTTTGGCGAAGCAAGTTGGGATACAATCAGAGTTTTCAAAGCTATCCTCTTAAACTTTGAACTATTATCCGGATTGAAAGTGAACTACAACAAAAGCTCAACATATGGAGTGAACATGGATGGCAGATTATTAGAGGAAATGGTTGCATACGTAGGATGCAAGCAAGGTCACTTCCCCTTGAAGTACCTAATCCTTCTAGTGGGTGTAATGAGCCAAACAGCTGAGGTATGGAAGCCTATAGTGGCTAAGACACAACAGGTTCTGCAGTCCTGGGAGAACAACCTACTATCGGTGGTAGGTAAAGTGGTACTAATCAATTCTGTGCTCAGTACCCTACCTATGCATTTTCTATCATTTTATAATATACCAAAATCTGTTCCGCACAAACTAACAACATTGTACAGAGATCTTTTTTGGGGAAGAAATGCAGGTAAGAGAGCTGCAGCTTGGACTTCCTGGAACAAGATAACTCTGCCCAAAAATAAAGGAGGAATTGGCATGAAAAGAATTGGAGAGTTCAACAATTCACTGTTAGGGAAATGAGGGGCCAGAATCCTGCAAGGAAAGAACTCACTTGCAACTAATATTTTGAGATCTAAATATGAAATATACAAGGGATTGCAACTGGGGGCCCTAAGACTTCTCCAGAGGCCTACAATTTCTAGCCTTCCAAAACAAGGAATAAGAAGAGGGAACTCATATGCATCCTCCTGGTGGAAGACCTTACAACAAATCACCTCTCAGAAGTGTTTTTTACAAAATGTGGACATAAAAATTGGAGATGGATTTGGAATCCTTTTCTGGAAGGATAAGTGGATAACATCAGAGCCTTTATCAGAAGTTTTCCCTCTCCTTTATAGAATCTTAGTTAACTCCCTAATTTATATCTCGGATGCAGGAAATTGGGAAGACAACTGTTGGAGTTGGAATCTCACTTGGAGAAGAGAATCAAGGAACATTGAAGAACACCATCATCTAGACCAACTTACGGACCTTCTACAAGGAACATGTCCTGTGCAGAATAGCCAAGACTCTTACTGGTTTAAAGGTGAAATTTCTGGAAAATATAGTACTAAATACATCTACCTAAAGCATATTGAAGCACAAGAATTGCAATTCACAAATGAGGAGGTTTGGCGACTGTTCATGATCTGGAACAAATATTCTTAGGTTAAACAGGAAATCCTAGCCTGGAAGCTCCAACTAAAGGCCCTACCTATCAAGCAAACATTGTAAAATAGAGGAATTATCCTAGCTGACCAGGATATCCTCTGCACACTGTGCAGTGCAGGTCAGGAGAATTATGCGCACTTATTCTGCAGTTGTCCTATAACCCTTTCTTTCTGGCAGGAACTGGAGAAGTGGCTATATCAGGGGATATCAAACCACCAATTGTCCACATCAGTACCCACATTGCAGGAATTTCAACTCAAAAACCCACCTGGCAGCAACACAGGCGCTTGGAAATCTATCTGGATTTCATTTGTCTGGCAGTTGTGGAAACTAAGAAATAAAAGCCACTTTGAGGGGGAAAATCCTGAGATTAATTCAGCATAACAAGCTTTACAAAGGAACACATGGCTTAACATGAAAGCTCACCAGATAAAACAACATTTCACTTATGCTTTAAATGAGTGGATAATACAGCCTTTAGTCTGTATTGAATTCTGAAATTCAATGCTATTTCTGTAGGCTAAACATCTAGTATGTAATTGGAGTCTTCTAAGCTTAGATATGGTTCCAAAATGTATGACTGTTAGTGATGTTAGCTTGATTGATGGACATGACCTACTTAGTTTATGCAACTATGGGATAGCCTGACTCAAGTTGCCTGGTTATCTGCAAAATGTTAACAATGCAGGTGGCTGCACACACAAAAAGGAAGTACTCAGATTATGCACAATACTGGAACAGATACCCCCATAGATAATGAATTGAACGGAAAGATTATTCATATTAAGAGTGATCTGAGAATTGCTACATGTGAAACAGGAATGGCTAATCATGTTGAACTACTAACTTTCTTGTAAGTTTATGTAAGGTACAGGGTGAAGGCAGCAAAGACTATTCTTTTCAGGACAGGCTGGAGGCCAAGTCTAGTATAAGCATGGAAAGGTATTTAGAGCATTAAAGGTCACAAGTCCAACCCACGATAGTTCAGGTTTTCTTGTTTTCTTGTGTTTAGATAGAAAGAGATTAATCATGCTAACTATGCCATGAGAATAGGGACTTGGAGCAGAACTGATTATTGTATCTCGAACTACTAATTATCTGGTGAGCGCTTGTGTGGTACAGGATGAAGACAACAGAGGAGAACACATATAAGAAGGTTCACTAATCTATTCCAAACAGATATGGTTTACTATGAGTTTGAGGATTATAGAACAGAGAAGCAGAACTGATTTTGGCTGGTTTGAACTATTGACTTTCTGGTGAGTTTTGATGCGGTACAAGTTGCAGTAGCAGAGGAGAGAACATAAAACAACACCTGTATTCAGCCCCAAAATAACATGATGTCTATCTACACGGGAAGGAAAACACCAGCTGTTCAGAAACACATTGAACACAAGTACCGAAATGATACATTATGGGAGAAACTGATTGGGATGGACACAATAGGATAGAAAAGACACCTTGGAAACATGAGAAACAATCTGAGGCCAATCAAACAGGCCGAGGCAGGTTTATGGCACAGTAAAGACCCCCCGTAGTCAGTATTATGGCATCTTGCATAGCTGATCGTCATTTGATCAATGCAATGAGTACACCTCCCTCATAGCAGCTGGTTGCAAGCGGTCCTTGCGATTTATATGTACTTTTCAGTTTATTTATGTACATAAACCTCTTTATTAATGAAATTGGCTTATAAAAAAACCAGCCTCGTGGAAGATCAATATGCGCATGGAAAATGATGCAACAAGTAAACTGTTGTTTGAAACTACATGGACAATGATGTGTTCTATCAAAGATGCATTTTGATGCAAACAAAGAAGACACATTCCTCAAGAAATGTTTACCATCAAAGGGAGCTGCCCTCATAGGGAGCACCGGAGGCCACAACCAATCAATCACAACTTAATACGGAGGTTAGTGCAAGGAAAAAAAGAAGAAAGTTCTAAGTCTGGCAGGAGATAGTAGTTTATTGGTTATCTTGAGAGTGTACTACTATTTCTGCCGTACTTGTAATACCCTATATACATTACAGGGATAGCTCTCCAAACTGGAAGGACCTATGTACCATTATCCCGCAAAAGGATATTAGTAAGTTGATAGTCATGATATCCAGTTTTGGTAAAATGCGGATGATGGCGATAACTGAATGCGGAGATGGTTATGCATTCATGATGTTAGGGGAGCCATGTACTAGATCACCCTTAGATATACTGGAGGGTACGAAGAAAAAGCAGGATATACAGTTCACGATCAAGGAATCAAACACTAACTTGATCCTTATAGACTGAGAGCTCATGGGATATCTAGTCTTGGCCATGTATATTTTTTGCTTTTGTTTTCCTTATTTTAACTCTGTAAATACATTATATTATATATAAAATTTAGCTTATCAAAAAAGAAAAAAAAGAAAAAAAAGAAACAAAGAAGAAAAACAACAACATATCTAGATGCCTGGCCATATCTACGAAGAAACCAGAAGACTTAAAATAAAATAGAAAAAAAGAAGGAAGACCAACAGAAGCAATGAGAAAATCAGGAAGGAAATTGGCGTTTAATCCTTGGTCTTGCTCCGATACCATGATGACATTAAATATCCCAAGGGGGGTTAGGGGACGAATTTGAGTAAGCCATCAGGATGGGAAGAATTGAGAAGAGAGAATAAGAAGAGAATGATGCATTTCTTCTTTCACAAAATTGGAGAAGAGATTGCTACAAAGATAAAATCCTATTTATACTAAGCAACTAAACCTAACGGGTTAGGCCCAATATTAAACTTAAAAAAGGATATGAGCCTAATATTACTTAGGCCCAACACTCCATCAAGATGAGCGTGGGCAACGCCCACGTGAAGATTGGACAAAATAGCCAGATTGACAAATAATGGCCCAGGTCCAACAATAAAAGGCCAAAGCCCTATAGTAAATGACCTAGGCCCTGTAGTAAAAGGCCAAGGCCCAGTAAAATGGCCAAGGTCCAACAGTAAATGGCCTGGATAACTTTTTTTTTTCTACACAAAATACAAGACCAAAAAGAAAATTAGAAGAACCCTAACAAAAAAGGATTGCAGTATTTTATTTCTTCTTGGATCAGCTTCATCGCGATTTCTAGCATGGCGCAGGGGAGAAGTTTTCTTCTTTATCTTGTCTTTTGTCATTTGCATCGGGTTTACTTCTTTGCGAGATCTGGAAACCCAACGTCCTAGATCTTGAACTTTGCCATGATTCTGGGATATGATGTCCTGGAATCTTATAACAAGCGATGGAATGTGGCGGTCCCACACGTCTGTTTTTTTTAAGATCTGTATGCATACGGCCGAATCTACAAGAAAATAGAAAACATAGAAACATATCTACAGATTTGGAAGAAATTAAGAAAAAAAATCAGAAACAAAGAAGAAAAACAATAGTAAATCTGGATGCATGGCGATATATGTGAAGAAAATAGAAAACTAAAACAAAACCCAAAAATAAAACAGAAACAAAAAAAATGGAAGAGTTGTGGAAGCATTTAGAAAATTAGGAAGAAAATCGGCGATTGAACCTTGTTCATGCTCTGATACCATGTTGACATTAAATATCCAAAGGGGGTTTAGGGGACGACTTTGAGTTAGCAATCAGGATGAGAAGAATCGAGAAAAGAGATCATGAAGAGAATGCTACATTTCTTCTTTCACAAAATGAGAGAAGAGATTCTTACGAAGATCAAATCCTTTTTTATACTAAGAAACTAAACCTAATGGGTTAAGCTCAATATTACACTTAAATAAGAATATGGGATATTATTATTATTTAGGCCCAACAGCACCGCAAGATGTGCGTGGGCAAAGCCCATGGGAATATTGGATAAAATACCTAGACTAACAATTAACGGCCCATGCCCAATAGTAAACAGCCCAAGCCCAATAATAAACAGCCCAGGCCCAACAGGAAATAACCTGAGTACCTTTTTTTTTACACAGAATACACAACAACAAAGATAATTACAAGAAACCTAAAAAAAGGATCGTTGCTTTTTCTTTTTCTTAGAACTCTTCATTGCGATTTTTGGCACAACACGGGGGAGAAGTTTTCTTCTTCATCTTCTCTTTTATCTTTTACATCGGGTTTACTTCTTCGCGAGATCTGGAGACACGTTGTCTTAGATTCCGATTTTGCCATGATGGTAGTGGAGTTCTTCGCAATTCCGTGGACATGGCCTCCCCTATTATGATAACAGGCAGCAGCACATGACGGTCACACATGTATGGGTTTTGTTAGATCAATATGCATGTGGCCGGATCTGCAAGAAAAAAAAGAAGTAAAACCAAATCTACAGTTCTCGAAGAAAGTAAGAAAAAAATTTAAGAAACAAAGAAGAAAAACAACTGTAGATCTGGATGCAAGGCCATATTTGTCAAGAAAAGAGTAAACTAAAACAAAACCTAAAAATAAAATAGAAATAAAATGGAAGAGCACGAAACCATTGAAAAATGAGGGAGGAAATCGCCAGTTAACATTGTTCCTTCTCCGATACCATGACGACATTAAATATCCAAAGGGGGTTTATTGTGCGGCTTTGAGTAAGCCATCAGAATGAGAAGAATTGAGGAGAGAGAACAAGAAGAGTGTGTTGCATTTCTTCTTTCACAAAATGGGAGAAGAGATTGTTGCAAAAGTAAAATCCTATTTATATTAAGCAACTAAAATTAATGGGTTAGGCCCAATATTACACTTAAATAAAGATATGAGCCTAATATTATTTAGGCCCAACACTCACGCAAGATGAGAATTGATAACGCCCATGTAAAGATTGGTCAAAATAGCCAAACCAACAATTAACGGTTGAGACTCAGTAATAAACGACCCTGACTCTACAATAAATGGCCAAGCCCTGCAGTAAACGGCCCATGCCCAGCAATAAATGGGCCGAGTATTCTTTTTTTTCTTTTTACACGGAATACATAGTCAAACAGAAAATTACAAGAATCTTAGTAAAAAAGGATCATCGCTTTTTTGAAACCCAATCTTTTATACTATACCATGAAAAAAATTGGTTATCTGATGCAACCCATGTTGCATCCATGGCTGAGGCAGACAGGGTAGCAATTTGAGTCATTAAGGATGTTTTGAAACTTCCACAACGTCCAACGACAAGAGCAAGGTTGAAATAATTCAAATGAGGACTTGTTATGCTAATCCATGACATGTGGGCCGTGACCCCAAACTAAGAGGGCCAAGACAAATATAATTCGAAGGAGCATGAACACGACATCAACACAAAAGGGCCTCGGATTGTTCATTTGATCCAACCATATAATGAAGCCTATGGAACACGCAACATGACCCAACAAGACTTGAA
The DNA here is from genome assembly GCA_028565015.1 of Pinguicula moranensis. NCBI lineage: Eukaryota > Viridiplantae > Streptophyta > Magnoliopsida > Lamiales > Lentibulariaceae > Pinguicula > Pinguicula moranensis. The sequence goes on from JAOWBN010234150.1 coordinate 15,777, forward strand.
CATCAACAAATTGAAGTCCTCTGCATGTTTTGATCCAATTAGGATGCATGCAAAATCAAGAAAATTGAAGTCACGAATCAAAGGAACAAATGCAAAAGCCACGTGATGGAAGCAATCATGAAAGCCATTCATGAGAATTGAAAATATACTAATTGCCATGCATTAAAATACCATAGGTCATGGAAGTCATCATCAAAGCCATTCATGAGAATTGAAATATACTAATTGCCATGCATATAAAAGCCATTACGTGTCCAAGAAGAACTCATGGTAGAGAAGCCTTTCCACCTCCAAAACGTGGAGATTACCTCAACACATGTCAAGACAACTTCAAGATATGGAGATCACACGACAAAGGCACGATCTGAAGCTTTAAATGCAATTTGTAACGTTTTGGTTTGTGTAGACTTCGAATTTTGAACTCTATAAATAGAACAATGTATCTTGTATTTTTTTATAGCATTGTTTTAGTTTATGACTTGTGAGATTAAAACTGCTTTTAGCTTTTATAAAGCTCTTTTCGATTTATCTTTCCTTGTTTTGAGAAAAAAAGCGTCGGTTTTATGAATTCTTATCTTTTGGAGTTTGATTGAAATTAGTTTTTCAATAGGATTTTTCAAGTGGCGAATTCCTTTCCATAAAATACATATGTTCGGTTCACACCTCCATTATAGGTGTTGGGTCAAAGTCTCAACAAGTTTGTCAGTTTTTCGGTCCTGTCTATTGAACCACCAATATTGTTATTGGATTTAATCACAAGTTGGCTAGGTTCATTATCATTACCGAAACCGAATATTTTTTTTTTCCGATTATTCGATTCGGTTATCCATCAATTTTTGATTAACCGAATAATCGCAATTTTTTTGCCCACCCCTAATTAACAAGGAAACTCTTAAAAATAGAAACTCTAGGCTAATGTGAACTCTAATGTAAGTGGAGACCTGATGGGGTTCTAGACTAAGCTCTGTATCCCTAATAGTGTCGACCAATAACTTGGACGTACAATCTTTTTAACCAAGCATTGAAGAGGCTTGATACACCATTATAAATTTACAATAGAGATATTTTGTAAATAGCATGATCTAGATCCTGTAAAAAAAAAAAATCTATCTTGTGGAGATTTTTCAATGTTTTACCACACCTGGTGGTGTTTTATATAGGATCGATCATACATGCTGTAGAATTTATTTTTATATCTTGGGCATGCTTATCTGCCCAAATTAACACATAGTGGGCTACGTTGAACGGCCTAAACTTCCCTAATTTTAGTTCACTAACCTAGATTGTAGAACCCGTCCCACGATTAACCTAGATTGAGATTCGCCAATCTCGATTAATCTATGCATGGAAAACTCTAGTTTACCCTTCCTTTTTCATCAAATTGAGAATTTTATCCACGACGTATGTGTCGCCAACAAAATATGTTCAAATATTGTGTTACACATAATCAAAAGAATTAACAGTTTATTGCATCTTCAACCTTTCACCGTTGAACGAATACGAGAAGTTGAAGAACTCCGAGGCCTATGAAACTCACAGTTTCCTTAAAACAGATTCACCCTCTTCTGGGTGCTTTGAGATTACCGAGCGTCTGTCTCCCATGATACAACAGATACGAGTTGATATGCACAACACTTGCAGCACAACTCCGACGAACTCTAACGGTATCTTTCTTCAATCACCAGAAGAAGGACTCGCAAAAATACTTCAAAAAGAGAGAATAAAATTCTAGACTCAAGTTTCAAGTGTGTGTTTCACTCACGAGGGGATCCACTATTTATAGAGTTTGTGAATAAGTGTAGAGATTTTTACACCTCTTGAACTTCTTCATTATCTCCACTAACTTAGTGGGTTAATGGTTCAACTCTCTATTTTCTCCACTAAGTTAGTGGGATCATGGCCATGAAAGAAGAAGACTCTTCCCCTTCATATTCTTAATCAATTTCTCATTTATCTCTACTAACATATTATTAATAATATGTATTATAAAATAATGAACCATTATTTTTTTTATTTTTTTTCCAACAGCTCTAACACAACATGGTTTAGTAGCAGAATCAAGGCTGACATGGGTAATGGAGATAGTACATCATCTTGGCAATCAAACTGGCTCTGTGAAGAGTGTCTTGCACTCACTTTCCAGCAACTCTTTGGGTTGAGCTTACAAAAAGCTAAGACTGTAGAGGAAGTATCTGTAGTGAACCAAGATAGGCGAAGTTGGTTGCTGCGGTTTAGAAGGCCACTGAGAAGCCGTGAAACTGTCTCATATGATTGTGTGCTTCAGCTTCTGGAGCAGTTTCAATTTAAGCAATGGGGCTCGGATCGATGGATATGGACGACAGAATCATCTGGTGTATATACTGTTGCATCTGCATATAAAGCTGTCAAGTTGGCTCAGCAGCATACTGGGGAGAATGAGCATGCTGATACACTGGCAGCGGTATGGGGGAGTTTGGCTCCAAAGAGAATACAGATTTCTGTTTGGAGGTTGGTGCAGGACAAAGTCCAAACAATTAGAAACTTGCTAAGACGTGGGGTCAAAATAGAGAGGCATATGAGAGGTTGTGTCAGATGCGGATATGAACTGGAAGATACATTGCATATGTTTATTAACTGTCCGTCCGCCTGGGAATTGTGGAAGGAAGTGTACACATGATTTGGGCTCAACTACACAAGAAGTAATATGGATTTGGGGATGCACTTTCGGAAACATATACTGCACATTATGAAAAATCTTGTTCATGAGGTTTGGAAGGCCATTTGGTAGGCGGTATTCTGGGTATTGTGGAGATAAAGAAATGAGATTCGGTTTGATGCAGAGTCAAATTATCCTTTTGCGCGAGAATGGGTGAAGATCAGTACATGGCACTGGCTGGCTGTTAGGCAACACCATCACCGAGGAGTTTCACTAACTGACTGGCTGTGAATGCCGTGGCTTTGCTGCCCTTTTGTATTCAGACGAGTGATTATAGCATGAGGTGACTCAGGAATGTCCGTTGGTTTGAGGAGCAGGACAGAGAATCTTAGATGAGATGATGAGCAGTTTTTGTGTATTACACCTTTAGGCCATTTGGCCAATATCAATAGAAAATTTTAATTATATAAAAAAAAAGAGTCATACAAGTTTTTAGGTTTTATAATCTATAAAAGTTTGTAAGTTATTTAAGTTTTTAAACTTGCATAACTTATAAAATTTAAATTATATAAATATAAAGTTTATATAAGTTTACATAATACAAGTTTATATAAAGTTTATATAAGTTTATATAACTTATAAGTTATATAATAAGTTTATAAAGTATACAAGTTTATACGTTTATAAATTATACAAGTTAATGAGTTATACATAATACAAGTTATATAATTTATAAGTTCTTAAGTTCTATAAGCTTGTAAGTTTATAAATTATACAAGTTAAGTTAATGAATTATACATAATACAAGTTATATAATTTTATAAGTTAAGTTTTTAAGTTTTATAACTTTCTAAATCCTACAAAATCTAAAAAATCTAAACCCTAAAAACCTTAAACTCTAAAATTTTAAACCCTAAATAATTTTAAAACCCCCTAAAAATCCTAAAATCCTATACCATAAACCCTAAAATACCCTATAAACCGTGGTATATCCGCCGGATTTTATATAAAAAAAATTAAAAATAAAAAATGAAATTTTCGGCTAGTCTGACGAAAATCCGACGGATGTTCGCCGGAAATCTCATTTGGGGGTGGATTCCGAGAAAATATATATTTTTATTTTAATATGTTTATTATATATAAGTTTATTTATTTATGGAACTTAATATATATATATTATAAAATTATATTATAAATATAAGAAAATAATTTTTCCTTGAAAAAAAATGAAATAAGCTAATTTTTTCTTTAAAAAATTCAAAAAACAACAATTCGGTTACGCCGGAGGTTTCAACCGTGTCGGAACCATTATGAAACCGGTCTGAACCAAAACCGTCAACTGATCCGGAGGTTTTCGGCAACCAAAGCGCCAATTAAAGAAAATCGGACCGGGTAAAATCGGATATTCAAGGTTATATTAAGGTTTTTATTTTTAAAAAATGGCAACCGGCAAAAAATCAGCGCAACCGACAACCGAACCGTCCATGTCTTGGTGGAAAAAAAACTAATAGCGGAGGCAAGGGACCAGTATTTGATATATATATATATATAAATTATTTTGATCCCACATAATATTATAACTATATTTGTTTGGGCTAATGAGTAAAACATGTTTAAGGTTCAAATCATGTAGTCGTTTCTGGATATATGTCCACAAAGCCGTAGTAGCGATAAATACATCTTCATTTGTGGTAAAAAAAAAATGGAAACTACTCAGTAAGAGAAGCTTACAAGGCTATTACCTCTGTTTCTCAGCATAACTTCTCGGCCAGTCACCAGGATCTTACCAAACATATCTGGAATAATTTTGCACCAAGGAAAGTGTGCATTTTCGCTTGGAATACGATCCAAGATGCTATACCTAGTAAGGACGTACTGCAGAGAAGAAGAATTATACAAGATGAACTGGATATCCCCTGCCCTCAATGTAATGCGGAAAAAGAGACTACAACTCATCTCTTCTTAGACTGTTTAGTCACACGCGGACTATGGGTTGGTGTTACAAGCTGGCTTAATCTTCATCAGCTGACTCAGTACCTAACATTCAGGAGTTTGTGACATTGGCACCGCAGGGCAGTCACCTGCCATCCTGGTTCTCTATATGGATGTCTATGACATGGGTGACTTGGAAAGCTCGAAACAGAGCACATTTTATGTCCATCACTCCTCACATGCAGCTACTGCTACACAATACTCAACTTCAATCATGGTTATGGATAAAGTCCATAATATCTGCAAATATGTTTCCATATAGTCTTGACGACTGGAAAATACATCCACAAGCCTGTTTGAATTTTACGATGCAATAGTGGCTATAGCAACTTGCTGCGGCACACACCCAACTCTGATCACATACAAACACATACTCACATCATGCATTGTGTAATTGCAGGTTGGTACTGATGCTCACCCGCGGGATGACAGCTTGCTGTGGCAGGAACAAATATAGGTGGAATCCAACAAGGTGGAGCATCAGACAGAAATCACTTGAAAGTGGTACAGATTAGTTTCTCCCTCTGAATCTAATGATGTGTCATATGACTACTCTTTAGTTTCAATGTGGTACAGGGAGGAGCCGGACTTCAACACAATTCCAGAATGGATCATCTCTCAGCCGCAGGATGACAGCTTGGATTTTCAAAAAACATGGAAGCAGAAATGCTCCTTTATTGATATGAACAACTTACTCCTCTTTTGATTCAACGTGGTACAGGTTAGGTGCATCCGCCAGCATCCACCAGGAAGTTCAAACCACTCTTTTTTCACCATGAGTCTAAATTGGCATCCTCAACTTAAAGTCTAAGCCAAGGCCCTGTCAACTCCATTTCTAATGCAAAGTTTCATGCAAAGTTTTTCATCTGATAAGAGCATGGCAGCAACATGATCACACGAAGAACATTGATGAAGTGTGACGCAAATGGAGTATCATTCCAGTGGATATTACAAGAAAATGCACCAAGAGGCTAGCCTTATAGACAGTCTGTTCTGATAAGGAGTTCGCCCCAAAATTATGTACTACCCACTGCGAATTTGTTTATGACAGGAGGTCATAGATGCACTGTATATATCTGTAAATACACTTATGTATATAAAAATTTGGCTTTCCCAAAAAAATGTAGTCGTTTTTTCATTTCTTTTTTTTAGAAATCAAAGTAAAAAAATTTAGACGTTGTTAGGATTCGAACCGTGCTTGCTTAGAGTAAACTTTCAGTGTGCTAGCCACTACACTAGAAAACATTTATGGATTTTATCAATTAAAATATACCTTTATATGCGTATATATTTTGGATTTTTTTATCAATTTTTTACTATTCTTTAATATAATTATTTTTTATAGTTTAATATTTTGCTGGATTGTTGATCAATCAAGTTTGAAACTTATGAAGTTTTTTATGTTGTAAAGAAGCCGATCATTGGTGCATAATTGTGGATAGTAATTTCGAAACATGCATACCCAATCAGACCAAATCCTTATTGATATTAAAAAATAATTTTTTTTAATTAATATTGATATTAAAAATAATCTGAAAAAAAGAAAAGAAAATATGAAATAAAATTAAAAATTTTATAAGGACAAAATAGGCTCTAAATACAATTCTTTACTTATCTCCCTTCACACCTATGAAGTTAATAATAATTTTCTTTCAGTACACTAATGTAAATGTGTATTTTTGTTCAAATTATCTGTTGGAGATAATGATCATCATAATTGTTGTTCAAATCATCTTAATAAAAATATTATTGAAATAATATTTTTATCAATATCTAAAACAACAATAATATTAATCTTGCATTTTTTTTACAGATTGATTAGGGTTGAAATAGCATTACAAAATGTTGTTGATTCGATTTATTTTGACTCTTACAGTTTATACAACAATATATAAATGCATATATCCGACCAAACTATATTCAACCTAACTCGTCCCACTATGCTCAAACCAAAAAAATTGCATACTTCACTTAAGTTCCTAACCCTCATTGCACCACAGCCTCATTAGGATTAGGAGTGTGTGGAACATGTTGAAATTGCTATAAAACTGGATCGGGGACTGACCTTCACTGATGCTATGCGGGAACCGAGCCTATGCTTTAATTTTATTTTTTGAGGGGGGACGTTAATGCATATTGTAAAGGAGATATGGCGTATATTATACAAAGGTGGAAATGATTGACTTAAATTATCCAAAAAAGGAAGGAAAATATCAGGATAAAAAAATTCGCATTTCAATGGGTCAACGTCAATCTACCAAATTTAATCGGGCAAAATAATTTTGGACAAGTCATTATCCCGTCCTAAAAAAACTACCACATTGAAAAGTGCAGCCATTAACTACACAATCAGCTGCCATTGATTACACAAAGGAGTGGATTGTTGATTCTGGTTGTTCCCATCATGCCACTGGAGACTCTAGCCTCCTTTCTGATGTTCGACCACATACCGGAAAGCGAGTCATTGTGATAGCAGACAACTGCTTACATCCTGTGACAGAGGAAGGAAACTTTAAAGATGAGAAAAATATTGATCTAGAATATGTCTACCATGTCCCAGGACTGAAAAAGAATCTTGCTTCAGTTTCACAAATCACGAACAATGGTAAGTATGTTTTGTTTGGTTCAGAAAATGTACAAATTCTGGATAATATGAAATAGGTTGTTGCTGATGTACTCTTCACCGGAATCAAGAAGAATTCCTTGTACGTGTTGTCTGCCATTGAAGCGTATGTTCAAAAAACAAGTAAGAACACAAGCCCCTCTATCTGGCACGCGAGTCTAGGACGCATTGGCTATCAGATGCTGCATCAAATCTCCACAAGAAATCTGCTTGATGGTGTTCCTCATTTCAAGGAGCTGCAGAAAGATGTGATATATACTGGGTGCCAATATGGGAAAGCTCATCGATTACCATTCCCAAGATCAACAAATCAGACATCCACCGTGTTGCAGCTGATCCACTTAGATTTAATGGGACCAACACAAACACCTAGTTACAGCGGATGCAGATATATGATGATAATGGTCGATGATTTCTCAAGGTTCATGTGGTTATTCTTTCTGAAACATAAAAGACGCTTTATTTACATTTATTCAGTTTAATGAACAGGTTGAAAAGGAGCTTGAAACAAGAATCAAGTGTCTTCGTACTGACAATGGTGGAGAATACATGTCTGATGCTTTCTCCACATACTGTGAGGATCAAGGAATCAAGCGGTAAATGACATGTCCTGACACACCACAACAAAATGGCATAGCAGAACGAAAATTGGCTCACCTAACTGTAGGATCTACGGCTCCGATTTCTAAAATTTCTAGAAACTTTCAAATCCAAAACCAAGTTGAAATCGAGCCAAAACCGTGTTTAATTCGTGTTCTAGGAGCTAAGGGATATCCATACTTACCTGGATCTCGCCAGAGGTCGACGAACTCGACGGAAAGTTTGACAAAACCGTGCGGACGAACGGAATCTCAAGGACACGAAAGTCCCCAAAGTAGAAGACACTCTACCACTTGCACTCCCTGGCTAGTGAAGGGCTGCTAGACCTAGAATTCCGGCGAAAGACGGTGTCGAGATTTCGGTCGGAAGAATTCTCCGGTTTTCGTTCTCACACCAAGAGAAAACGCGAACAGAAGTCGCGAAAAGAATAACGAAGAGAAGCCCTCACATCTCACTCGACCGAATGGGATTTTATATCCCTTGTAATTGGGCTTTTGAGCCCAAGTGAATTAAGTCTCACTTAATTCTTAATTGGGCTCAAAGCCCAATTGACTTAAATCTCGTTTGGGCTCGAATTTAATTCGAGCCCAATTGCAAAATAATTCCTTGAATTTAATCTCATTAAATCCAATTAAATTG
>JAOWBN010234151.1:0-12425 GCA_028565015.1 Pinguicula moranensis
ATTATAAGGGTAAGGCCGCGTACATCTGACCCCCCAGACACCAACTTAGTTGGTAATATATTGGGTACGTTGAGTTGTTGAGACTTTCCCTTTCCAGAACTAGTTATTGTGTAATTATTATCATTTTACCTATACATGTTCCAATCAAGCATATAGAGGTTATTTGTCATCCTCTTTCGATATATGCTATACATTTTTTGTATCCAAAATCATGATCCTTATGTATTAATTAGAAACTCCTTTATAATTAATCTCATGCTTTGATAAAAGGTTTCTAGTAATGGTTTTTACAAGCGGCTATAGGGATATCTCTCCTAACCATTTAGGAGTAGTGAATCATTTATTGATCATTTACAATCTTTTCATATTTCATATCACCCCTAATACCTATGTATCACTACCCTTTTACAAGAAATTCCAAACAGGATCAAAGAGTGATCTTCCATACTCAAGATACCATGATGATCTCAAGTTTAAGGATCACTTACATCTATCAATCCCTAGAAAATTTACCATTTACAATATGACAATCTCTCTTCAAGTCAATCTAATGTATTTTTAACTACAAGCATCCATATTCTAGATTAGGTATCTCTGCACTATACTCGATGAGATCAACTACTATATTCAAAAGGAAGCATCTTCGAACATGCTTATCTATCCGTATTAGTAATGCCCTTTCTAACTAATACTATTGTTACGGATGTTTAGTATTAATAACTTTATTAAAGTAGTCTAAACCATCACAACTCATTGTGATCGATTTTAAGTTATTAATACTAGGGATTTATTATTTCATATACAATAATCAAATAATAAAGAAATGCTGCTAATCAATTTGCATTAATATAAAAGTGTAGTTACAATGCCTTAAAGTGATTGGCCTTAGGAAAAAACACTAACAAACTTACACTTGCACTAAGGCCAATCACTCATGCTCTTAAGCTCGAGTCACCATACATGTTGATCATGTTTTATCTGGGATAAGGCCTTAGTTAGTGGATATGCAACATTGCATTCGATGGGATAAGCACTATCTTTACATCGTTCCTATGTATGATCTCTAATCAAGTGGAACTTTCTCAATACATGTTTGTATCGTTGATGAGACTTTGGTTCCTTTGCTTTTCCTATTGCTCCATTACTATCGCAAAATATAGTTATGGGACTTGCAATGGACAAAACCACATCAAGTTCTTGATCCAAACGATTTCCTTTTCACCTTCTGAAGCTGCAATGTATTTTGCTTATGTTGTAGAGTCAGCAATGGTGTTTTGTTTGGAACTATTCAAACTATAGCACCTTCATTAAGGATAAATGCATATCCAGACTGAGACTTTTGATCGTTTATATCTATCTTGAAACTTTTTTTTATAAGCCAAATTTATTAATAACAGAAATACAGGTTACGAAAAAACTATAAACAATAAAACCAACAACCAAACTAGAGAAAAAGAAAGAGAAAAGAAGAAACAAAAACTAGGCGCTCCTAGAGACAAGAGGGAGCAGATCCTACACAGGCTATTGTATTTTTCTGGGAATTTGCATCTATATATCCTTGAACCTCTAAATTTGAATCTCCATATACTAAGAACAAGTCTTTAGTTCTGTTAAGGTACTTTGAAATGTTCTTAATGACAATACAATGTTCCTCATTATGATTGGATTGATAACTTCTCGTAACACTTAGAGCATAGGAGACATCAGGTCTCGTACATAGCATTGCATACATTATTGATCCAATAACCAAAGCATATGGAATCTTTTGCATGCAAATCTTATCCTCTTTAGTCTTAGGTTCCATCCTATGAGAAAGATGTATACCATGCCCCATAGGCAAAAAGCCTTTCTTAGACTGATACATGCTAAACCATTTGAGCACTTTATCTATGTACATTGACTATGATAGATCTAGTAACTTTCTTGATCTATCTATATAGATCCTAATTCCCAGAATATAGATTGTCTCTCCTAAATCTTTCATGAAAAATTTCTTATATAACCAAAACTTTAAAGATTGAAGCATCGGTATGTCGTTTCCTATTAGCAATATATCATCCACATATAACACTAGGGAAACTCTTGCATTTCCATCAACCTTGCTATACACACAAGGTTCATCATTGTTCTTAATGAAACAAAACTCTTTGATTGTTTCATAAAGCCTGATGTTCTAAATCTGAGATGCTTGCTCTAGTCCATAAATGGATCTCTGAAGCTTGCACACATTGTTGGCCTCACTCGATGCAAAACCTTGAGGTTGTATCATATACATTTCCTTCAGTAAACTCCGGTTAGGAATGTTGTTTTAACATTCATTTGCCAGATTTTATAATCATAATGCACAACTATATCAAGCAATATCCTAATGGATTTAAACATAGTTACTGGTAAAAATGTTTCGTCATAGTCAACACCTTTTGTCTTCATCGAAAATATTTGCTACCAATCTAGCCTTATATGTATTCACATTATCATCTATGTCATTTTATTCTTGAAAACCCATTTGCACCCTATAGGTACAATCCCTTCGGATAGGTTCATCATCCTCTATGATGAATACATCTTTATGTTCGTTTAGATCATTCCATAATGAATTGGGGCGTGATGTATCCCACTAGACCTAAGAAGTCGTTGTGAATCTTGATTTACCTCATCTCTATGGGATAACAACTCTAGTTCCATTTGTTAATCAATGCATGGTTATTAATCTTGAACTTCTTCAAGATTCAACTTTACTCCCACTTAACTCTTTTAGAATAAACTCTTTTTCTAGAAAGATAGCATGTCTTGAGACAAACACCTATTGCTCAACAGGATTGTAAAAATAGTATCCAAAAGAACCTTTGAGATAGCCTACTGACATGCATTTTTTGGATCTACTCCATGTTTGTCCAATTCTACCCACTTAACATAAGTCGGGCATCCCCAAATCATCATATGATTTAGGTTAGGTTTCTTACATTTTCATATCTCATATGGTGTGGTATCAACCGACTTAGATGGAACATAATTAATTAATATGGGATGTGGTTTCTAAGGCATAACCCAAAAATGATTTTGGAAGACTTACTTGACTCATCATAGATAATACCATATCTAATAAAGTATGTTCTGCTTTCTGACATACCATTTAATTGCGGAGTATAAGGAGGAGTCCTTTTAAGAACTATCCCATGAGTCTTAAGATAATATTTAAATTCAGTACTTAAGTATTCACCACCCCAATCCGATCGAAGTACTTTGGTACTTTTTTCCAATTGTTTCTCAATTACATTCTTATACCCTTTGAACTTTTCAAAAGCTTCAAACATGTACTTCATCAAGTACACATAACCATATCTATAATGATCATCCATGAATGTTATAATATACGATAAATCACCTCTTGCATTGATTGACATAGGACCACATACATCACTATGTATTAGTCCAAGCAATTCATGGGACCTTTCTCATTTTCCTCTAAAAGGAGTTCTAGTCATCTTTACAAGTAGTCAAGACTCACATACCTCAAATGATTCAAAATCAAAAGAGCCCAAATAACCATTATGGTACAATTTAGATATGCGGTCCTTACCCACATGGCTAAGTCTACAATGCCAAAGGTGTGAAAGACTTATGTCATCCATTTTCCTTTCCTTGGTATCAATATTGAGTATTGGTTCATCTATGTTCAAAATATAATGACCATTTAAACTACAGCAATACAATATTGGATTCCAATTTGTGACAAAGTACAACTATTGTTCTGTTGTTCAATGGAAACCCATTTTAGTCCAAACAAGAAATAGATATTGTATTTTTGGTAAGTAACGGAACATACAGTTATGTTCTGTTGTTCAACTAGACTACTATTGGAACTAGGACAAACAGTAAGTAAGACGTGTACTTTAAATGTTATATTCAAGTAGCCATTAACATATCCAGAAATCCAGTTCAGCATGATCGAACTAAGCACGTTGAGGTAGACCACCACTTCATCAAACAAAAACTTGAAGAAGGGATAATCAACCTTCCCTTTGTAAGGTCCGAAGAACAGCTAGCTGACATTCTGACCAAGGCAGTTGCAAAACCAGCGTTCACGAGTACATTGTGCAAGTTGAGAATTAAATAGCCAATTCAACTTGAAAATGAGTGTTAGATAGTAGGTAAGAAGGGGAGTAGATCATCCCTTATCTGTACAAGGAGTGATTCGTAAATTATAGGGATCACATCCTAATCAAGAGGTGATCTCTCCCCACTATCTCACGTTCTCTAGAATTCATAGTCTATATATTTGATGTACTTGTGAATGTTAAACCATATCCAATAAAAGCATAATTGTTCTATACAAAACTAATAATATAATCTAATTAATTTTTGAGGAACGTCTGCATGCAACTACTTAATCATAGCATATGCTTATCCTTTTTCCTGATCTTCGCATATGGATCTAAGGATAAAATCTAAATCACATTAGAGAGTGGTCTTGTTTCGTGGACACTCAGACCACTATACTGAACATTTTTTCTTCCATAAAGTTCATAACAAAGTTTCTAAATAGCTTTGTAGGTATGTCAAGGATTGGTTGCCACTTAACAATCATAACTAGATTTTTATCAAGGACATGTTTAGTGTCTTTGTCCACACACCATAACCTGCCGTTTTATGGGAGACCCTATTCCTCGAATTGGATAAATTCAACTTTAATATGGATTTCCCTGTATTAACATACCCATGAGAGACATTTACATACCATTCCACGTTTCAGGGAAGAAAACAAAACTTGCATGAGTTAGAGCAACAACTACTTCATGAGTCGCAACACATTTTGAATCTTACTCTAAAATTTATTCAAGTAGTTTCTATGTGTTTAACGTCAATTTGTCCATCAGTCTGACTTTAATCCCCATCCCTTGAGGATAAACGGTGGAATCATAAGTATTTGTACAAAGTTGGTGATATTCTTTGGAAAACACACAAATCATATCTAACACAGTAGGGTGGTCACCAGACGGTATGATGTGGTTCATCCTTGTGATTCTTCGGCAGTCATCCAGCTTTCCTATTTGATTTTGACCTGGCCTTGTTGAAACATGGGGTTTTGTGGATTCACCTATCTTGTGACCAATCTTGAATGTACTACTCTTTACCTGATTATGAATATAAATGTTTACATTGCCAACAGACCTAAGCCTGAACAAAACCACATCACCATATTCATCAATCACTCTACAGTTATGCTTGGTGAACCGAATCTCCAAGTTTTGATCGCACAGTTGACTCACTTATAAGATATGATTGTATATGGACTACAGTCAAGACATTTCCCAAATGAACCTTTGAGATTAACTTTTAGTCACTCAATCTAGTGGTATGACCCTTCTATGCCTGGACATGTACTCTTTTATTGATGGTCATCTAGTTTGTCAGGACAACCCATCATGTGATTTGAGCATACACTGTTCAAGTACCACAAGATGTCGGAGTCCTGGAGTGACTCAGTGTGTGCCAACAAACATCTTGACAATTGTTTACTCAGTTTGTGCCAACAGACATCTTGAGAATTGTTTAGGCACCCACTGTATCTTGGGTTTTCTTAAGTTAGCCAATTGATTTTTACTCATGTAATGTCATGTGACCTTGGATTGGGCTGAACATCATTTTCACTTCTTTGCCAGACTTTCTTACACGAGGAGATATGTCGGGATGAGACTTTGGCCTTTTAGTATCCAGCGTTTGCTCAACGTTCCAATTAGGAAAATTTTGATGGACCTAGTCTCGATGATCCCTACAGTGTTTGAATTGACCATACCAGTAACCCTCTCCCTTCATTTTGGCCTACTTGTCCGTATTGTTCTTGGTAAGTCATTCCATGGCATATAACTGGGAACATTCTGATAGACGACATCATATGTTTCTACTGAGTGCATGAGGTTCTCATGCATAAGTGTCTTCACACCTCTTTGATTCTTCTGATGATGTCTCATAGTTGTAGGTAGCCCTGGGCAGCGGGCGCGGAAATTCCACGCCCGCCCGCGTCCGCCCGCGCCCGCATCCGCCAATTATGCGTCCGCGCGGAATGCGGTGCGGATGAAAAATCGTATTCCGCAAAGTTATGCGGGCGGAATGCGGATTGAAGATTTTTTGGTTTGCGGAATCCGCATCTGCCCGCATAAGTTTATTTTTATATATTTATTTTTATTTAAATACAAAATATATGCGGGCAGATTCCGCAAGGTTCCGCATCCGCCCGCCCGCAATTTTTATTTATTTATTTATTTTTATAGGCATATATAATTACGCGAAATTTGCGAATTCCGCGTAAGGCTCGCCCGCAAAATTATGCGGAATCCGCATCCACCCGCCCGCGAAATTAGGCAGAATTTGCGGATTCCGTATCCGCCCGCAAAATTACGTGGAGCGGGCGGATGCGGAATACTGTTCATCTTGGCGGATGCGGAATCGAAAAGTCGGTTCCGCAACCTTCGCGGGCGGAATGCGGAATGGGCGGTTCCGGTTCCGCCCGCTCCGCTGCCCAGGGCTAGTTTCAACATGGTTGAACGGTTGGTTTTGATCCTTCGGTTCATTTTAATTTTTTTTATTTTTCAAATATTTTTATTTTTCCCGTATGCTAAAAGAATAATATTTTAAATATTTTTATATAAAAGTTATTTGTGTTAGGATTTATTAGTTAAAAGTTTATAAATTTATATAAACTTATGTAATATTAAAGTTTAGGCTTAAGTTTAGAGTTTAGATTTAGAGTTTAGGGTTAGCGTTTAAATTAACTCATTAACATTTATAAGTTTATGATTTATATAAAGTTTACGAGTTAAGGAATTATATAAAGGTTATAAGTTAATATAAAGTTTGTAAATTTATATATTTATATAATATTTTTCTAGCCTTTAGAATATAGAGTTTATAAATTGTTTAATTTTTTTTTTTATAAATTTAGGTTTATAAATTGAACTTTATAAATTATAAACTTTATTAACTTTATATAAACTAAAAAAATAATATAAGAGGATTTAAGTTTAACTATAAATGCTAACATTTATAGTTAAATTGTCTACGTATCATTTATATTTTTATACATAAATGAATCAAAGTCCACGTAGTTCTCTTACCTTACTCACCTAATGGAGAACCCTTTACTCCTCATCGTTGTTTCGACTCGTGCTGCTCGCTGATGCTATGTCAGAATCCCCGATATTGAATGCATCTTCGTCATCGTATTGTGCATGTTCTTGTGTTCTACATGAAGCAACTATAATTCATCCAAGTATGCCTGATATTCCAAGTTGAACGGATGAAAGTTTGAACGTCGGTTGTCTAAAATGTATCCTCCCTTGCTAAAGGTCTATTTGACAGCCACTATAGAAATTAGACATGCTATAACATCCTTCGCAATCATCGAAACACCGAAAAATCTTTTGCTTTGCTCCTCCATCAAAAAAGAATATCGCACTCCCAGTATGAGCTATAATGATTACTTGTATGAGCAATCTCAAAGGTAGTCATTAGATAAGTATCAAGTTCCACTTGTGGAACTTAACGAGGATTTAAGTCGTTTTGATAGAGATTTTATTATGTTTTCCATCATTCCTATCATTGTTGTTCTAGACGCCCCACTTCTTGATGCACTTTCACTCATGCGAGTTTGCACAGGAATACCGAATCTTGTTTAATACTTTTCATATAATTCATTTAATAAATACTCAACTTTTTCGATTATAATCTTATAGTCGACAAGAGATACTCCTTCTTCGTTTTTAAAATCATAATAATAACCGTCTAAGGATTTTTTCAAATCTTATAAGGGGTCCAAAACGGTGGCAAAAAGATAAAATGGTGGTATATTTAAAACATATTTGCACTATTTTTTCGTAATAGCATCTATACAAGTTGTAAAATTAAATTCATTTCTAAAACTCATAATAATGGATCCTACGTTAACAAAAATAGGTACAATTAGGTGAGACGTTGGTTTATATACATATAATAATAATTGCATATGTTCATTAAAATTCTAAGAGTTTTTCACACTCTAACCAATCATTTGTGTTTAAATATATATTTTGGTATCTATTATTCATAAAACTATTAGTTCTTTATAAGGTACAATTTGTTGAAATAAAGTATATGCGGAGTTTTAACGGGTAAATATGTTCAAAGAAAATTTTATTAGCCTAATATTATATTCTTTACAAAATTTAAACCAATCTTTTAGTACCATAGGTTTACACTTAAATCTATAGTTTTAAGATCATCTTGTACGATAAATTACTAATATGACACATACAACGAATATGAAAAAAGACCACGAAAAGTAGCATTACATAACAGTTTTAAATCTTCTACATTTGTATCATTGTTAGATGCATTATCAAAATATATACTATATACTTTTTTACTTAAATTATATTCTTCTAAAATTAACATAAGCATAGAAGTTAGGTTTGTGCGGTGTGTGCATCATCAAAAAAACGAAATGCTATTACCCTTTTTTTGTATGTTCCACTCAATATCTATATAATGACAAGTAGCACCCATATAGCTATGCGTTTGTCTACGATCAGACCATATATCACTATTTATGGAAACTTTAAGATCTATAGATGAAAAAAACGGACACAACTTGCTTTTTATTTATTATTATTTTTCCTACATCGCTAGGGTGTGATTTATGTGAAACTATGGAAAATGGGGTTGTAAACACGTACGCACATAGTTTCTAAATTTAAACTTTCTGCGAATTTAAATGGAAGATATTTTGAACAAACTAGGTCTACTAGACCTTCCCTATTTCTAAAAAGATTACAACGAAATAAATGGGTGTTAAAATACGTACCTTCGGATCCTGTTACAACACTGAATCCACTTTCATTTGTGATAGAACCCAAAAAATTAGATAGTTGAATTTATGTAGGATCGAAACCAATCTCTTGTGGGTGTTTTGTTAGTACA
Organism: Pinguicula moranensis; assembly: GCA_028565015.1. Taxonomy (NCBI): domain Eukaryota; kingdom Viridiplantae; phylum Streptophyta; class Magnoliopsida; order Lamiales; family Lentibulariaceae; genus Pinguicula; species Pinguicula moranensis. The sequence goes on from JAOWBN010234151.1 coordinate 8,956, forward strand.
TGCCTCGAAAATGAGCCATAACCCCCACATATAATATAAAAAAATATAAATTTAAAAAACTAGAATTTAAAAAAAAAAAATCTATAAAAAAATACTTAAATAAAATTTTACTTAAAAAAACATACCTTTTTTTGTAGAAAGGCTTTCAAACGTAATTGGCACTTCACCAAAAAATAATCGGGTCCCATCTTTGGATTTGGAAATTTATCAAAAAATTTGGGAGGTACTCACGTTTTGAGGAGCAACCATCGGAGGATGAGTATGAGTTTGAGGATAATTGGGTGATCGAGCACACATATTACAAGCCGTTGTAAACGATGGTGTTACCATCCTCATCATCCACCATCTCATATTTAGTAGTAGTCAAAGTAGAAATGTTACATGCTATTGTTGTGTCAGTACCACTTTACATCTTCTAATACTCAGTAAACAACTTCACCATGGCTTCTTTAACCTTTTGCTTCATTAATTTAGAATTACTCTTCTGCTTCACCAATTCAGACAATTCATTATCAGCATTGTCAGTCTCACCATCATCCTTCTCTATCACATCATCAAAAGCAAACTCTAGCAAAACCAATTTAGAATGAGGATTAAGGATCATAGCATAATGTAGTAGTTTCTTCATCTTCTTAAATGATCCAAAGTATGCATGGTATTTTTGAAGCAATCTCATTGCCATTTGAACAAGTTCTGGGTTATCGATTTTTAAAGTCTTAGAAAGAAGAATCTCGATACGAAATATTTAATTGAATACAAGATGCAAAGTAACATAATGTGACCAGAGGCATCATTAGTCAATTGATAGAAAGGTTTCAAAAACTTACATATCAAATTTGCCTTGATTTGGAGAGCGATACCCTTAATTTGCCAGGTACCGGCTAACACTTTCATCATCTACCTCATATGTCTCAAATGCTCTTTGGATAGTAACATCCAACATCAAGTAGGTGGAATTTCACTTTGTGGGCACATCTAGTGTAAATTACAATTTGGATTCAATCCCTTCACGCTAGACACATCGACAAAAATCCTGATATCTTGATAGGCAGATTCTAATGTACTTCAAAAAAAAACCTAATACCCTTAACAACAGCACTTTCATCCTTCTCCTTCAACCTATCCTGAACTATAAGGTTAGCAATATTTGAAACACAACGCACATGCAAATATTCTCCATCCAATATGGCCGTCTTCAAAACTTTTATCCTTTTCTTCAAGTCACCAATTGCCACCATTAGGTGAAGTATTGTCCACAGTGATTGTGAACAAATTCTCAATGCCCCATTCTTTAATACTATAATTCAATAAGTAGAACAAATCTAATATTGAATTTAAATGTAGCAAATCTAAATGTTACCTTTTGCGGAAGCGTAATCGGATCGTCTGTCCGGATAACGAGTCTACCAGAATCTCGTTAGGTTTTCATGAATCAAGTCTATGTCTCGTTGCTGGCTAGGCAGACAGAGAAATCTCATATATTTGTTATATTCGTTATATAGAATGAATAAGCACGTAGCTTATATATAGAAGTGAAAAATATTTGTTTATTAATTATATAAACGTTGCAAAAATGTTTATAACAATTCAAATAGTACTTTACTATTTGTTGATGTTGACACATGTACATAAAACTTTCGAAACGTTTTACGTGTTGTTATGTGTCATTTTCCAACATCTCCCACTCGGCTATATAATCCGCACAACAGAACATATCTGCTCAGCTACATAATCCGCACAACAAAACATATCTGCTCGGCTACACAAGCCGTACAACAAAGCACATTTATTGTTTTGACATATACAGATTTTCTCGTACTTCATATAAGAAATGATTTGTGCGACCAAGAAGTAACTAGCAGTATCATATTAAGTTACCACCTAACTAACATGACACTTTCAAAATAACGATACCTCAAATCTTCTTTGCATCATCGATAGCTACGAATCTCTTTAAGCTATACAATATTTGATTACATACATAATGCAATCGCCATGGCAAATATGGTTATGTTAGACAGATTATTCCTTAGACATTAATGACCATTCGTATCAACTCGACAAATTTCTTAGCATGGTCCGCTGGACTGTATAGATCATAGACCTTGGATGTCATATTAAAGTAGCATCATCAAGCCTCAACTTCAAGCCATAGCTCTAAGTCGAAGAGTAACGTTTAAGTGAACAAACGTATGTCCTGTGATCACACAATGACAAACACGAAAAACTTTTGTCATTTTCACAATGGTCGTATTTATAGCACACAGTATGATATGTGTGTCATGGCTTAACTCCCATTGAGGTGAGCATGTCACATACTTATGCCATGCGAATCGTAGCCATTGATAAATATACCTAGTATTTATCCTATGCATTCGGCTTTAAAGCTACAATGTGAAAACCCATATATTTCACATTCGATTCACTTATAATCTCATTTCAGACCTACTGAAGTGACTGTTCAACAATATTTATCAGTCTCATCTTTCCTGCTAGATAAGCATAAGGGCGATTTCCCGTGTAATATGGCCAATCGTGAAGATTTGTGACATTCATTGTGCCTTATTGATTGATTGCATACACAGATTATTGCTCAAATGAAATGAAAACGTTGATCTCTTTTGATAATCAATAGTTACGAAAGCATGTCCTTATTATCAAACCCTACGTAATCCTAGACTCGTGATATGAGCTCTAAACATATCTCTAAGAATTGTTTTGGTCATCGGATCACCAATCATCTCGTTAGTAAAAATATACTTGATACTGATATCAGCTTTGTTGACATCATCTTGAACAAAACGATATCTTCTTTGGATGTGTTTTGTCTTTCTATGGAATTTTGGATCCCTAGCAAAACGAATTGCTGCAGTATTGTCGCAGTTCAGTTCTACAGGATCATCAGGCCTCGGAGTCAAATTGAGGTACTGTTGAAAGTTTCTAAGCCAGAGTGCCTCTTGCACTACTAGGCTACACGCGACATACACTGATTCCATAGATTCATCCACTATGGATGAAAACATATCATGAGGTTGATTTGGACACATCCAAATCACCTCCCCAATTGGCATTCGTAAACCCATTTTAATCGGATGTCTCCCCCTAGATAACATAGAACATAGATGGTATTTACACAGAGGTAACAAAAGATCCTCTTGACTGCTTGCCAATGAGCAGGCCCTGGGTTACATTGGTAATGGCTCACTAGCCCAATCGCGAAGCAGATATCCGGCCGTATAAGTAACATGATATACATCAAACTTCCTATGGCACTAGCATAAGGAACATTGCTCATTTCTTCTTTTTCTGATCTGTTTTTGGGCATTGATCGAGGCTTAACGCCAGATCCTTATCAACAAGGGTGTCAATGGGTTTGAGTAATGCATCATGAATCGTTCTAAGATTTTATTTATATATGCTTGTTGAGACAAACCCAACATTCTCTTTGAACGATTTCTGCATATCTCTAC
>JAOWBN010234162.1:0-12425 GCA_028565015.1 Pinguicula moranensis
GGTGATCTCTATGCGGGTCAATCCGATGTACTTGTCAACTACAAGCATCCATGTTTCTAGCTTAAGTGTCATTACACCATAGTTGATGAGATCAACTATTTCCTTCAAAAAGAATTGGCTGAGAACATACTAACCTATCCGTATTAATGATGCATCGTCTCACTAATACTATGGTTAGGGACGTTTAGTATTGATAACTTTAATTAGAGTAGTCTTATCATCACAACTCTTTGTGATACACTCTATATTATCAATGCTAGGCTTCACTATTTTTTATGTTATAAATAAACAAGTAGTGAAGGTCGCTACAATCATGTACACAACATTAAAGTGTTAATACATAGGCCTAAGGTGATTGGTCTTAGGACATAACACTAACACTTAGATATGATTATATCCCTCCATAAACTTGTTTTTTCCGTCCTTAGGCGCCATGGCCATTTAGAGAGTAATGCTTTGTTCATAGAAGTCAGTTCTTTAATATCGAGGCCACCATACTTAACATCTGAACACATGAGTTTCCAACTTATCCAATGAATTGGTCTTTTGTCAATTGACTTCTGCAACAAGAATTTGCTCATCAGTTTTTCAATGGACTTTATAACTAGCTTGGGAGCTTTGAAAATGGAGAGATAATAAAGTGGCAAGCTAGTCATGATAGATTTTAGAAGGGTCACCCTGCTTGCGAATGACAAGAATTTATTCTCCTAAGAAGTGATCCTATTTCTGATAACCTCTATTACCTTTTCCCACCTTTTCAAACGCCTCAGACTATCACCAAGTGGAAGACCTAGGTACATGAAGGGTAAAGAATCTGTTTGGCATTTCATCATTCTAGCAAATTTGATGAGTTTACTTTCAGGAATATTTAGGTCGAACAAACGAATCTTCGCAAAGTTAATCGACAATCCAGGAACTAACTCAAAGATTCTCAGCACCCCCTTCAATGTTTATTATTTTTCCAAGTTCCTGTAGCGAATAACTAAGCGTCATCCGTGTATTGAAGATGGGATATGCTAGTTCCACCCACTTTCAGCCTCGTTAACCTTCTCAGCTCTACAGCTTTGTTTAAAAGAAAGTTTAGACCTTCTGCCACCACTAAAAATAAAAAAGGGATAGGGGATCTGTGAATATTTCTGATTTTGGACATTGAATCGTTATTGCTTTCTTTCATGGTTACATATAGAAGTGCGAAGAAGGATTTGTGGAGTGATTTTAGGGATCTTGTTGATCTTGTAATAATAAATTCCTTGTACAGTAATAAGATCCCTAAAACACTCATTCATTTATTATCTAATTATGTGCACGTTTCTAACACTCCCTCTCAAGTTGAGTAGTTGGATCTCCAATGCTCAACTAGGATAATGCATCATGAAAGACATTTCCAGAAGTCGCTTTTGTCAGAATATCTGTCAATTGTTCTTCGGAGCGTACAAACAGTAGGCTCACGACTCCTTCTTCAAGTTTTTCTTTGATGAAGTGACGATCCACTTCGATATGTTTAGTACGATCATGTTGGACTGGGTTACCCGAGATACTTATTGCTACTTTTCTATCATAAGGGACATGTTCCCTGTGTTGGGAAACCAATTTCTGCCATTAATTTTCTTAACCATAGTACCTCGGTCAATCCTCGAGCCACTCCTTTGAATTCTGCTTCGAAGCTAGAAAGAGCCACAACTTTCTGCTTCTTACTTCTCCATGATACTAGATTACACCCCACCATCATGAAGTAGCATGTTGTTGATCGTTTGTCCAATGGAATGCCAGCCCAATCTCTATCCGTATATCCTTGGATATGTAGGTAACCAGATTTTTTTGAAAATAATTCCATATCCTGCAATCGGTTTCAGGTATCATACCACTCTTATAGCAGCTTCCATATGATCAGTCTGAGGCTTGTGCATGAACTGACTTATGACTCCTACAACATATGCAATGTCGGGTCTGGTGTGAGCCAAATATATAAGTTTTTCAACTAGTCTTTGGTATTGCTCCCGGTTAGTAAGGGTTGCCCCTTTATCAAACTTTAGTTTTTGATTCATCATCATTGGTGTCTCAGCTGGTTTGCAGTTTATCATTCCTGTTTCTGTCAGAAGATCCAGAATATACTTTTTCTGGGAGATAAAGATCCCCTTGTCTGATCTGAGTACCTCAATTCCAAGAAAATATTTCAAATTTTCCAAGTCTTTCATCTCGAATTCCTGAAATAAATTTTCTCGGAGTTTCTCAATTTCATCACTATCACTTCCTGTGATAATCATGTCATCAACATAAATGAGCAGACATGTGATTAATGTACCTTTCCTTTTTAAGAACAAGGTGTAATCAGAATTGCTTTGCTCATATCCGTATCGTCTCATGGCCAATGTAAATCTTCCAAACCATGCTCGAGGGGATTGCTTGAGACCATACAATACTTTCTTCAAATGACAGACTTCTCCCTTTTTGAAGTTTGTAGAATATCCTGGGAGTGTTTCCATATATACCTCTTCTTTTAGATCTCCGTGGAGAAAAGCATTTTTAACGTCGAACTGAGGTAGGGGTCAGTCACAGTTGGCAGGTACTGAGAACATAACTCTAATGGTGTCAATTGTTGCCACTGGTGAGAATGTTTCAGAATAATCTAGACCATAGGTTTGTGTAAACCCTTTTGCCACCAATCGTGCTTTGTATCTCTCTCTATATCCATCAGCATTGTGTTTAACTATAAAAACCCATTGACAACTAACTAATCGTTTTCTGGATGGTAGTTCACATGCTTCCCAGGTTCCATTTTTCTTTAGGGCCTGCATTTCTTCATCCATTGCAAGTCTCCACTCTTGATTTTCACGTGCCTCAGCTACTATCCTTGGTACCTGTACTGCATATACAGAAACTAAGAAAGCTACAACTTTGTCAGTTAGACTCCCTCTGGCTAAATTAGCCATAGGATATTTGCCCCCCCCCCCATGAAATATGTTCAGGTTCATATCGTCGAGGTGGAATTCCCTTGTTTTGTCTGGGAGGTAGGACATATGTAGTGGGGGCTCCACCATCTGCTCGGGAGAAGAGTCAACAACTGGTGTAGTCTCAAAAATAGGACCCGTAATGTTTACCTCCGGACTCCGAGAAGGTGGAGATACTGGTGTGGTAGTGACTGGTGATGCGTCCTCCATGGGAGGTTGCTCGGGGGTTCTTGTAGCAAGCTCTTGTGACACAGTAGACGGATACAGGCTTGAATTAAGTAACCAACGGAGTGAGTCACCATGAGTCTCTCCCTGATCACGAGGTTGGGTAGTATAGTAGAATTTAGACTCAAGAAAATTACAGTCCATTGTCGTATATATTTTTTTTGAAGGAGGATGATAGCATCTGTATCCTTTCTGATTAACCACATATCCCACAAAAATATATTTTAAGGCACAAGGATCAAGTTTATTCCGATCTTGTTGAGGGATATGGACAAAGACAGAACTTCCAAAGACCTGAGGAGGTAGTGTTAGGGTAATTGAGTCAGGGATGTGTTGAGATAGAGTGGTCAATGGTGTTGCGAATCCAAGGATTCGAGTAGGTAATCGATTGAGAAGATATGTGGCGGTAGCCACAGCTTCGGGCCAGAGATAGTGTGGGAATTTAGAGGCAATCATAATAGCACGGGTTACCTCTAGTAAGATTCGATTTTTTCGTTCAGCTACCCCATTTTGTTGTGGGCTATTTGGACAAGTAGTTTGATGTACAAGCCCATGCTCCTGGAAAAAAAGATGTCATAGTGATATTAACGAATTCCCCCCATTATCTGAGCGGAGAATCTGAATTTTACGCTGAAATTGGGTGTATATCATGTGATAAAAAACTTGAAAGGTCTGAGGGACCTCAGATTTATGTTTCAAGAAATAAACCCATGTCATACATGAAAATTCATCAATGAATAAGAGGAAATAACGCAACGAACCATGACTAGAGTTTGGAGCGGGACCCCATACATCAGAATGAACAATATGAAAAGCTCAGGTAGCCCGTGTGTCAGTAGCTGAAAAGGAATGTCGATGAATTTTGGCTAAAACACATGTCTCGCATGATAAAGTTTTCTTATTTCGACACAAAGCTGGAAATAAAATCTTAAGATACCCTAAGGAGGGGTGACCCAATCTTTGATGCCATAAGTCAAGCTTATGGTCCGCTGTTCCGCGAGCAAGCCCTACAATTCCATGTTGAGCCACCTTATCCACGTAGTACAAGCCGCCCCGTTCAGTACCACGCTCAATGATCTCCCCCGTCCGAATGTCCTGTAAAAGGCAAAAATGAGGGTATATCACAGTCATACAATTTAATTCCTTGGTAATTTGACTGAGGGAAAGCAGTTTACACGATAGAGATGGACTAAGTAAACTATTGGACACTTTTAATGTCGGGGATATCTCAATTGAACTATCCTCACCAACATTGGAGGCACCCCCATTAGCTGTCTGTATAAAAGTCTTGCTCGGTTGCACTTGGGATACCAAATCATTTTCATCATATGTCATTGTGTCTGTAGCCCCAGAATCAAGAATCCATCGTGAATTTCTGTTGTTCTGAATAGCACAAGCGATGGCGCAAGTGGTAGCAGGTGCCATCAAATTTCTGGTGCAGCTCGGGAATGTCTAGAAATTGTGGGGGAAACTTCGTAATAAGGAAAAATTACGAGAGTTGCAGTTTTATGATTTTTCTTGATCCAAGGCTATTTTCGTCTTTCTAGCACCACCTGTCAAGGACAAAATGGGAACTTTGGATCGTGAGTTTGAGGTACCTCGACTGTTGCTCATCTCCATCTTCATTCCTGCACGGGTAAGTCTTATGGACTCTCTGTTCGTCAGTTTCTCGACCAGCATCTACCACCGTAAATTCGCCAAACCCGCCGATTTTGCCGCCTTCTTGGCTACCGTCGGAGTTGACCGTCTCTTCAAGATGGACCATAGTGGTAGCAACACTTCCGGGTTCGTTGATTTTGTGGAGTTCGTACCACCAATCTGGATATCCGACTCTTTGTCTACCTCGCCGCGGTGAATAATGAATACGACGGCGTCAAGAGAGATCTACTCAAACTTGACCGGCTCCCTACGGTCTAAACTGCCTACACAACTCTTCGTCGTGAGGCCGCCCGGTGCCAAATTCTGAATACAGGAACCAACACCGGTGACATCTCACGAACCGTGGGCAGTGGTATCTCCGGCAAGGTTCGGTCAGGACATCCAAAAATGGGAAAAAAATCATCACCCCGAGTTGGTCCGGTAGACAAAATAAGCGGTGGTGCTCTAACTGTAACAAATCCAGCCATAGCACTGAAAGTGCTTCATCGGATTTGGCTCACGGTGGTCGATTTCCCGCCAGATCCGTTGAAGTATGCTATAGATTTCTTCAAGTGTGTCACTACCCTGACGTTGCCTATTCACCTGCATCGTCAGGTCAAAAATTTGGAATGAATCTGACCCGCTATTATACGTAGTCGCAAGTCCATCCCATAGTTCCCTGGCCGTGGGATACTCTGCGTATAGATTGACCAGATTGGAGTCAATGTTGTCTAAGATCCATGAGCAAACGCCAAGATCCGACTGCTCCAATTGTGGATACTCCGTGTCCGTTGTTGCTGGAGGTGGTGGGTTGCCCGTCAAATGGCACAAGCGACCTCGACCTCCAATGGTGACTCTCATGAGTTGTGACCACAAAGGGTAGTTATCGTGTTTTAATTTACTACTGATACTAATCGGGTGATTGCTGCCTGCATGTGGGATTTATGTAAGGAGAGTGGCGATCTGAGTGGACAGATCTGCCGGTGTGGGGGTCACCCCCACCCCCCACCCCCCGCGCCGGTGTATTCTTGCGACCATCGTCCTCTACAATTTTGGAATCTGTCATGGCTGACAAACACGAAGGGTCTACTCCCTTCTTTGGTAAATGATGAAATTAGGGGCTGGATCGAAGGATCGGTCCCTGCTCTGATACCATGAGAATATTTCTGATTTTGGACATTGAATCGTTAATTTCATTGCTTTCTTTCATGGCTACATATAGGAGTGCGAAGAAGGATTGGTGGAGTGATTTTAGGGATCTTGTTGATCTTGTACAGTATAATAAAATCCTTGTACAGTAATAGGATCCCTAAAATCACTCCTTCATTTATTATCTAATTATGTGCACGTTTCTAACAGGATCCCCCTGCCTCAACCCTTTATTCAGTTTAAACTCACCAGAACTTGTACCATTAACAAGAACCGTTGCATGAGAAGTGGAGATAAATCTTGTATGTTCATTTATTTTTCCTTCATACAATCTATCTTTATTCATACCCAACAAGGACGAATGGGCCAAATAGCTTAGGGTTTTGTATCTCTACTATTTTTGCTTCATACAATTGTCTTTATTTTTGCTTCTCATTTTTTTAATTTTTTAATTTTAATTTTATTTTGTGTCATTTTGTTTTTCCCTTTATCTCAATTCAATATAATTTAGTTTTTATTTTAATATTTTTTTATTTTTTTTTTATATTTTTTAATTAAAAAATTACTATTGCAAGTAAAATAAGTTAAAATGAGCAAAATGATAAAGATATTGAAACATATGAGATTTATGTCAATTGCAAATGGAGTTTGAAGAGTCATTATTGACAATTCTTTTAACTTTGTGTTAATAATGGACTAAAGCAAAATGACTCTATTAAATTCAGTGCTTCTATTTAGTGAAGTTACTGGAACTCAATACATCAAATGACGCAATGCATATTGGGTCGCAACGGAAATGGTCTCTTTGTATAATTAAATGGGTAAGGCCACACACATCTGACCTTAGACCCCAATTTAGTTGGGAATATACTGGGCACCAGGGGCGGAGCCAGAAAATTAAATGAGGGGGCCCAAACTTTTTTGGTCTAAACAAAGTAGGTCAAGTCAGGTTGAATCTGATCCGGTCAAGTATGCACATTCAGATATTGCGATAAAAACGTGAAGAGTCAAAAATAAGTCAGAATTAATATTGTTGTTATTTTAGACAATATTTTTGATAAAAATATTATTTTAACAATAATTTTATTAAAATATTATTTTAGATAACAATCGTTGTCTACAACATATAATTTGAAAAAAATATCTCTTGACATTAGTTAAAATTTTATTTTATTTTTTATTTATTGGTTATCAACAATTTAGTAAAATATTAAACTATTAAAAATAATTATATTAAAGAATTATAAAAATATATATTAAAAGCTATCCAAAATATAAAATATATATCAATATATTTCTATATAAATGCACTGTGGTCTATTTGTTTAGTCGGTGCGATTCAAATGCATCCCCCAAAGTTCGAATCACGTGAAACTCTTTTTGCTTTCAATTTTTAAAAGTAAAATTGGAATAAAAAGCTAAGCTTGGGATTCAAACCGTTGTCGGTTGTCCATGAAACAAAAGGTTTTCCTCCACTCAATTACAACTCAAGGGGGACCAAATTTAATTTTTTTTTTTTTAAAGCATGGGGGACCATGGCCCTTTGATCCCCTCTTGGCTCCGCCGCCCCTGTTGGCCCCTGTTGGGTACATTGTGGATTGTGGAAACATATGAGATTAATAATGATATTTTGAATGCCTCGGAGTAAAAGATTTTTTTTCGTAACTTTTATTAGTCAGAATTGTAAAGCTTAGACTGCCTTTTAATTCTCCCAATCTTAAACTTTCTCATTTTATTCTGTGAAAAGTCAAGTCAACCACCTTATGTTAAATATGTGAAAATACATCACAAGTACTACGTATTAAAGAGTTCAATCCATACAAATTTCTTGCATTATCAACACCAATTCAATTACTTATTACCAATTTACTGTTACCCCGCGGAAGATTACCGTGTGGTTTAGCAAATTTCTCTCTTCCTCCCAGATAATAACCAGAAGCATATATGTGTGTATATATATATAGACCCCTAGGCGATTCAATCTTCTTCATCATCTATACTCAAGAAAAAAGACGCAGAAAAACACGCATTTCTGCGTCTTTTTCGACATTAACAAAAGGGTCAGCCATGAAAACCCCAAACATGTTAATCCTCCTGGCCCTACTCCAACTCCTCCGCCATTTACCTTCCACCGCCGCCGTGGAGTACGAGATCGTGAATGACGCGAAGGGCTATCCCGGCGGCATCAGGTTTGATTCCCTTATCGGGATCCCTTACACCAGAGAGATCATGCGCGATATCAACATGTTCATCTGGGATATCTTGCAGCAGTACGATGAGGCTGACAAGAAGCAGGTTCGTTAAATATAAACTGTTGTTTTTAAATTTAGTGGGATGGAGGTTACAACAAATTAGACCTAATTATTTTTTTTTAATTAAATTGCTAAGTAAAAATGTAACTCTAATCTCACCCTCGGAAATTGTATGTCGCTCCCCTCAAACTAATATCTAGCTCCACCCCAAACATTATTATGCATTGCCTAAAAAGTTTAGTGGTTTAGTTACTCTTATACAAGGCGAGAGGCAAGGCAAGGGGGTGGAGGTGGAACTGGCTAATATGGAGGGAAAGAAATCAGGTACATTTCACAAACAAGGAAGTAAAAATTGAAGAAATATTATGTAAGCTCGAGGTCAACGGGAACTGGTTCAAGAAAATAGATAGAATCCATGACTTTGGCTACACTTTTATGGATTGGTTAACTCAATCGATCGGCTGTATAACTATATACTCGTAGGTTCGGATGTAAATAATTTTGAACTGAGCAACATGTAAATCTATGTAATTCTACACCATACATATGATAATTTTGCTTTTCAAACAAAAAAAAAAGGTTGGAGGTTGAAGTGGTGTCCCCTCCATTTTCTTTTAAATTTCAATGTGCATAGTGGAGCTAGGGGACAATTGCCCTCAAGATTTTCTTAATTCTTATACATATTACTTATTTATATTTTAATTCCACCCTTAAAAATTTATATGTTGTTGTCCGAAAATTTGTATCTCATTTTAAAACAAAATTTGTAAAATTATATGTTGTTCTAAAATTTGTATTTCATCATGTCACGTAAAATACTGACTCCCCCTCTCCTTGATAGGTGCCTGTGGTGAAGCTCTTCATCCAGCAGTACGACGGCGCGGAGGCGATCACCTATGGCGAGTAGGTGAACGTGAGCGCCCTTTACCTCCAGCGTTACCAGGGTAACTTGAAATGGGAATTCACTTCCCTTCTCCACCACGAGCTGACCCACGTTTTCCAGTGGAATGGCGAGGGGCGCACGCCGGTGGGCTTGGTAGAAGGCATGGCGGATTACATGATTCTCAAGTCCAACTATTATCCGCCGGCGTACGCGAAGCGCGGCCAGGGCGAGAGATGGGATCAGGGTTACGATTTCACGGCAAGGTTCTTGGAGTACTGCGAGGAGCTGAGATCAGGGTTTGTGGCTGATCTGAATAAGATGATGAGGCAAAATTACTCCGATGAGTACTTCGTGAAGCTTATGGGGAAGCCGGTGGGAGAACTCTGGTCGGAATATAAGGAAAAATATGGGAACATCACACAGGTTTAGAGCGGATTTATTATGTAAAACCATGTCGGGAAATAATGTTGTTTCATCGACTATATATTAATTATGTGAGCTTCCCTTTAATGTTTGACTTTTGCAATATATCTAGAGAGAGAGAATCAAACTTCCCTTCCCTTTGAAATCGAATTCGATTTCTGCACATCCATAATTCCCAACAAGTACTTTACCAGATGTTCATCCATACCTCTTTTTTTCTTTGCTGTTGACAGTAGCTCGTGTGAGTTCAGAAGTGAGCCTGGGGGATGATGCGGCGCAGCAAAATTTGATCCACACCAAATGAATTGCATAATTGAATAGCATAGTAAAGTGTTGAGAAACTAGGGTGGTTAATTTTCTTTTAGATAGGTAGGCAGACAAATTGTTTTACTAAACAAGTTACAAAGGCTATAAGGTATGACACTAAGACTCAATTAATGCACAAAAATAGATAATGAAAAAGAAAAAAAATGAGCAATGTTCCCTATGCAAGTGCTATAAGGATTTCGATGTATGCCATATTGTGTGGACAACCGGACATCTGCTTCGTGGTTGGATTAGTGAGCTGTTACCATAACCACCAGGGGCCTGCTTATTGGTAAGCAGTCAAAAGAATTTTCCATTACCTTCGTGGGATAACCGACCTAGTTCTATGTTATCAATGGGAGACCTGCGTTTGAGGGTTTAGGGATGCCAATTGGGGAAGTGATTTGGATGAGTTCAAGTCAACCTCTGGATATGTCTTCATCCTTGGTGAAAGAGCCATATCTTGGTGCAGCAAGAACCAATGTTGCATCGCTTTGTCAACTATGGAAGTCGAATATGTTGCATGCAACGTAGCATTGCAAGATGCACTTTAGCTTAAAAGTTTTCTACAGTACCTTGATTTGATTTCAAGGCTTGACGATCCTGTAGAAATGAACTGCGACAATACTGCAATAATTCAGTTTGCTAAGGATCCAAAATTTCATAGGAAGACAAAGCATATCCAAAGACCCTACCACGTTTTTGAGACACTGTCAACAAAGTGAAAATAAATATCAAGTATATTTCTACAGATAAGATGATTGTTGATCCGATGGCCAAACCCATTTCTAGAGATGTGTTTAGAGCTCATGTCATGAGTCTAAGATTACGTAGGGTTTAATCACATCTTGTAAATGATAAGGACATATTTTTGTAACAATTGATTATGAAATGTAATTGACATTTTATTTCATTTTAGCAATATTCTCGTGTATGCAATCAATTAATAAGGTACAATAAATGTCACAAAAAGCTTAATGATTGGCCTTAGCACACGGGACATCTCCCTTATGCTTGCGTAGCATGAAGGATGAGAATGATAAAAGTTTTGGACAGTCGCTTTAGTAGGTCTGAAATGAGATTCTAAGTGAATTGAATGTGAAATGTCTGGGTTTTCATATTAAAACTTTAAAGCCAAATGTAGAAGATAAAGACTAAGTGTATTTGTCAACGGCTATGATTTGCATGGCATAACTAAGTGGCATGCACACCTAAATGGGAGTCATGCCATGACACACATATCATACTGTGTGTGCTAAAGAACAACCGTTGTGAAAATGACAAAAAATCCCCTTATTGTCATTGTGTGATCACATCGACATATGTTTGTCCACTCTAATGTTACTATTTGACTTAGAACTATGGTTTGAAGTTGAAGCTTGATGATGTACTTTAATATGTCAATCAAGGACTTGAATCTATATAGTCCAACGACCATGCTAGGAAAGCAGTCGAATTGATATGGGCTGTCATTAGTGTCTAAGGAGCAATCCGTCTAGCTTCACCATATTTGTCATGGCTGTTACATTAAGTATGCAACCAAATATTGTATATCTTAAAGGGATACGTAGCTATCGGTGATGCAAAGAGGATTTGGGGTATCGTTATTTTGAGAGTGTCATGTTACTTAGATGATGACTTATTATGATACTACTAGTTACTTTATGGTCGCACGACTCATTTCTCGTGTGAAGCTTCGGAAGATTTTGAAAACTGTATTTAGTAATACGGCTTATATAGCCGAGTGGGAGCTTTAAGACAAAATAGATAAATATGTCTAATTTAATTAATTGTGGTGATTATCTGTTAATTACCTAATATTTAGAATTCTAATAGGATTCTACTACAATAATTAGGTTTACTGTCCATTATGTAATTATACGTTGATTACTAAACCCTAATCCTTCCCTATAAATAGGGCGTTTAGTACGTGACACACTACACAATTCTTATTCTCAGCACATAAACATATTTACAGTTTCTCTCAAATTTCAGGCTTATCATCTGTGAAGCATGAAGATCTGAGTATGTGAATTACAAAGAGAGACTCTGATAGACTATGTTCCTGTTCATGATATAATCCACCGGAATAGTATGGTTCTATACGCTTCCGCATTAAAGGTATGATTGGTTTGTATTTAGTTTAACTATTAGATCCGTTCTAATTAAATTTACAGAAAAGTTCATGTTGGCGCTGAATAACATGATGAGAGATGTTCATAAGGATGAGTACTTCAAGGTGCTGCTTGGGAAGCCTCTGGATTAGGTTTGGAATGAGCATAAAGCAAAGTATGGGAATATTTCGGTGACTGAGATCAGCGGCTATGGTAAAGATGCGGATAGTCCAACTTAAATGTAGCAAAATGTTTCCAAGATATTGGTAAGAGGTGTTATATGACTTATTTTAAGTCCAAGCGAACTAGAGTAAATGTCTTAGGTTATTGTTAAAATCTCTCCATTTGGTAGACCTTTTTAGGATGGATGATTAGGGGTGCATAGAGTTATCTCAAGGGCGTACCTGGGGGGCCGTGGGAGTCGTGGCCCTCCCTAGTCCTCGGGCCAAATTGTTTATTTTCTCAATTGATAACACTAGGTATACCC
>JAOWBN010234173.1:0-12425 GCA_028565015.1 Pinguicula moranensis
AATTAAAAGGAGAAGTATAATTAAAAGGAGAAGGAGAAGGAGAAGGAAAATGAGAAAATCAGTACGGGTACAAAACAAGCCCTTTGTCCCTCATCACCATTTCATTTAGAAACTTGAATCATTGGTAGCACCATCTTTATGGATCTAGATAAGTGAGCGGGAATTCTAGGCTCAGCTTTTAGAATATATCACACATGGTTTGTGTAAAAACAACAATTAACTTATAAGAGAATGTGGACTTACAATCAATCACTTTGGTACCAAGGTTTTTATGAGAATAGTCCACATTCAATTGTAAATGCGATTTACATTCATTGCCTCGTGGTGCTAAGATCCATTTTAATGCGCCTGGACTACCTTGATTGGTCCTTCCCAATTGGGGCCCATCTTTCTCCCGGGGGGTCGATCCTTCGTCAGACTAAGTCATCTACTCAAAATTTCTCGTGGCCAACTTTATTGTCGTATTGTTTTTTTGATACTGTGGTGTCCAGAATCACATTGGGCCAGACTAATCCATATGGCTCATTACACGGCGACCCCTTGCATGAACTGATTATTGTCGTATTGTTGTTTGACAATGTTTTGCATGCTGAACAGATATATGAGCTTTGTCCCTTTTCTCGATAGTCAACTCAGCTCCAAAAATCGACTTTGATCATTGTCTTCAGTCTGATATGTGATGACTTGGTCAAATGGATTTTGTACCTCAACAGGGTTGATCGTTCAGAACCAAAGATTAAAGAAAAGGGCGTTTCTTTGGTAGAATTTCGAGGCAAGCTTCTGTAAGCTCACAACGTAGCCGGAAGCGCATCTACCCAACATTGTTGTGTCCATGTCATGGTTTTCTAGGGTTGGCCAAAAGGTCTATCGGGATTCGGGAACCCGAATCCCGATAGACCAAATTCCCAATTACCCAAAATAAGTCGGGTAATCGGTAATCGGGACAGGTTCGGGTTTACGGTAATTGGGAAAACGGGAAATCGGGTAATCAAGATATTGGGAATTTGTTTTTTTACGTTGTAATTTTTTGGATATTTTGGGTATTTCCCAAACCTGTCCCGTCCCGACACCCGAAATCCTGATTTTTTTTCTTCTGAAATTATGGTTTTCGGGACCCTCAATCCCGTCCCATTTCTTATCGGGTCGGGATCGGGTATTGGCAATACTCGTCCCGAAAACCCATTTGGTCATCCCTATGGTTTTCTTCAATTGGGCGAGGATTATTCGATTAGTGACTTTCGTCAGGCCGTTGGCTTGTGGGTTGTAAACTGAGGTCATCTTATGATGGATTCCTAACTCATTGTACCATTTTGCTATCTTGTTCTCGACGAATTGTGCCCATTTTTGGAAATTAGTACCCTTGGGATCCCGCAGTGAAAATTAATGTGAGCCCAAATGAATTTAATTACTGCTGTCCATTTGTTCTTGTGGAGACCGGAGGAAGCACCAGTGTCCATATACTAATCGGAGATTGAAGGAAGTCCATGGAAACTGCCGATAGGAGAAGGCCCAGTTTGTCCAATAAACCAAGGAAACTGTGTGCCTGGGGGCCGAAATGAAGTATGGGTTTGAGAATTGGCCTGCACAAATTGATGTAATTTGAGTAGGCACGCCTAGAATTGCATTGGGTTGTCCGGTCCTGATGATGTTGCTGGGCTGAGCATTAAATGGGTTTAAAATTCGCATCATGTGGAAATCCACTGCTGACAGACGGGCTAGAAGCTGGGAATTAATGGAAGGAACTCCAGACGGCCCAAATAAGAAAACAGGCTCACAAACCATTGGGAAATACGGGAAATGTTACAATTTAGTAATATTGGCATGACCGTGTCCCACTGCCGTAATTGGGAATCCGACAGCTCTATTTTCCATTGACTGTTCGCTAGCATCAAAGCTCTTCGGTCTAAACATCCTGTTGGAGTAGCGTGCATTATAGGAGTCTACAAAGTGGCCAGATACGCTACATATTTGACACCATGGAGTGCGAGGCCCACGGCTGCGTCCGTGACCTCCCCAAGACTCCCCGCGGCATGGATATGCACCTGGGACAAAAGATGGTGCCAGATGAGTGGAATTGTTTACCAAAGGAGGTGCTAAGCTTAATTATGGAGATGAGGCTAATGCGGTAGAGTTCAGAATTGGCCCTGCGATGGAAGTTGTGGTGGCTACTGTAGGTTGCATCTGTGTGGAGAGCGACTGAGCAACGACTGTTGCATAAGCCATACAGAGAGAGACCAAAAACTATTCTATTGTACAAGGTATGAAAATTCTCCGCACGTACTATGATGTCTCACACGGATGGCATCAACTCTTGAGAGAGTTGAGATCTAGTGAATGCTACAAAATCAGAGCTGAGGTCTCTCAAGAACCAATGGCTCTAATCAAGAGGTGTACCAGGCATGCCAAGAGCTGCTAACTAGTCTGGGAGCATAAAAAATTCCCGAGTGAATTCCTTGACAGTACGATCCCCTTTCTGTAATTAATGTTGTTGATCTCGGATTGATAACTCATGAGATAGGCTGGAGCTGCGGAATTCCTGTTCAAGAGTCTACCAAATATCTCTTGCAATGAGTTTTCCAACGACAACTGCGTGAGCTTCATCAATTAGTGATGAAATCAGGAGTGAATACAACCAAGCATCGACTGCTTGCCAATCTAGATAAGTCTTGTTTGGCTTAGTCGATGTTGTTCTTAAGAGCAACGAAGAGATTTGATCAGAATTGTTTTTCTTACTTTCAAACGTGTGTTACATGGTGTTCTTATAGGAGGGGAATAGGAATACGGAAAAACTACCGTAGATGGAAAGGATTAGTGGGATAATGATGTGATCCCTTAATTGTAGGGATCACATCTTTATTTATAATTACTAAAATCCTTTCCATCTTTGTACTATTACTAACACTCCCCCTCAAGTTGAGTAATCATGTATTCGAAACCCAACTTGTTTAATGTCTCATGGAACACCTTTCCTGCAACTGTCTTTGTTAGGATGTCTGTGAGTTACTTTTATGATCTCACAAAAGGTAGACGAAGAGTTTTGTCTTCAAGTTTTTCTTTGATGAAGTGTCGGTCAACTTTAATATGTTTAATACGATCATGCCCAACTGTATTTTTTGATATACTTATTGTTGTCTTGTTATCACGCATCAATGAAATCACATAAGAAATAAGAAAGCCAATTTCGTTGATAAGCTTTTGTAACCACAGTACCTCAATCAATCCATGTGCAATGCCCCTGAATTCAGCCTTTGCACTGGATAATGCTACCACCTTCTGCTTCTTGCTTTTCCATGTCACAAGGTTTTCCCAACTAGTGTGAAATATCCCGAGGTAGACCGTCTGTCAGTCTGTCTTCCTGCCTAATCAATATCAGTATATGCACATATGTTGAGATGGTCATGTTTTTTTAAAGATAATTCCTCTTCCTGCAGTTCCTTTCAAGTATCGCAACACTCTTTGTGTTGCCTCCATGTGCTTCTCCTACAACCTTTGCATGAACTGACTAATTACTCCTACAGAGTATGCTATGTCTGGTCGAGTGTGGAAAAGGTAGATCAACTTTCCTACTAGATGTTGATATTGCTCTTTGTTTGCTAGGGCAGCATGATCGTTGAAACTCAACCTGTGATTTGCCATCATCGGGGTATCTGCAGGTTTGCAGTCTTTCAGTCCACTTTCATCTAGAAGATCGAGCACGTATTTCCACTTAATATTCCTTTGGTTGATCTCAAAACTTCAATCCCAAGAAAGTACTTGAGCCTTACTAGATCTTTCATTTCAAACTCTCGAAACAATTATTTCCGGAGATTTTTGATTTCTTCAATGTCATCCCCTGTTATGACCATGTCGTCGACATAGATGATGAGGTATGTGATTATTACTCCTCGCCGCTTTAGGAACAATGTGTGATCTGCATTGCTTTGCGAGTATCCATATTGTTTCATAGTCACCATAAATCGTCCAAACCAAGCACGCGGAGACTGCTTTAAACCATACAAGACCTTCTCCAATAGGCACACTTCATTTTTCTGAAACTCGTAGGAGAACCCGGGGAAAGCTCAATGGTATCTGGGTCTCTCCTCCATCGATGCTCATTGAAAAACTGCGTCTCTCCTCCAAATCTTACCACTATACTAACTTCCCCCCTTCGTGGACTAGGGAGAAGATGTCAAAGGTTTTCTCGGCATTTGGACTTGCCAAAGATGTACACTTGCCAAAGCAATAGACAGGACCAGATAAGCGTTTTGGGTTCGTCTGATTCACTATTAGCACTGTTGGATAGGAGACCCCGGGAAAGCTCAATGGTATCTGGGTCAGCTCATTCCGTCTGAAGGTAAGTGAAGTGAAAGCTCCGATAAAACATCAGATGAACGATGGACCTGCACAGATTTCACAGTTGCAGAATAGGAATGCGAAAATACAGGAAACAGGTGGCACAGTAACAACTCAGGTGGGAAGCATCTCGGTACCATTTAGGCCAGACCTGATCGCTTCACAGTGGTTAAACCGATACCTAGTGGGGTTCCCCTCTCAAATGCTGGATCTAGCCTCTCTCAATATGGTGGTGAGGGAATCAGGATATGACAAAAGTTCTGCAGTCTGGCTGGAAGGGAGAGAAGTATTACTGAAATTGAAGAACAACGAGGACCAATTAAAACTTCTGAATGATGAAGAAAGGATTGAGAAACTCAACCTTCACTCACTACGCCCTTGGAGATTTGTGAATGGTAAATTGATGAGGCCGGCGTGGTTATAGATAACGGGAACCCTCTTACATTGTTGGTATCCTAGCTTCTTCTCTGAAATTGCGTCCCACCTGGGCTCATTGCTGATGATTGACAAGAAGACACTAAATCCCACTGAAATGCAGTATGGCAGAGTCCAAGTATTAATTGCTCAGAACACTCTGATGGAGCAAACGATGGAGATATTGACAGATGATGGAAATTTCAACAACTGGATGAAAGAAGAATGTATTAAATTCAAGGGTGGCCTTAAATTTTCGTGGGCTCGAAACAGTAACTTCCCAATACAATATTCCGATGAGTGACTGGAGTTTGCTAAAAGACTGGAGAACATGGCATATAAGAAGAAAAATGTGGATGGAAAGTCAGTTACATCGTCTAATACTTCAGACAATTTCGATGGGAGTAACACAGCACCCGCAATTCTGGTGAAACATGGTGAAGACGCCCAGAACTCTGATGACTCAAATTCCTACAAAGCCAAACAATTCGAATTGATTGAGGAAGATACTCTACAGAAGAGTATCCTTGAAAATTCCAAAGATAACCGTATGGAAAATCGTCCCCTTATCCTAAATCTGAAAAAAGATGCTCCTCACACGAGAAAGGAATACTATTTCGGTGATACCTATGTCTGCAAATCCTGCCTTGGATCTATGCCCAAACACTACACCTATTGAAGCAACAGAAGGTACGGGTAGATAGAAAAGAAATTAGACACTATGTTAGAGACGATTTCTAAAATGTCAAAGGTGGTGATTCAGTGTGAAACAAATAGAGGCCCCGCCCAATCAACTTCTTCAATTCTGTACTATGCATTAGGTGAGGATGTATCCAATTAGAGGAGAATAATGAGCCCAACCCAAGGAAGTTTTACAGCCTTACTAGCCAGACAACATGACTTCTTGAGCTATCGGCCCAACAATATGTGGGACTACAATGTTTTGGATGCGAGTCAGACCCTATAAACAAGTACGGTTGACACAGTTATGACAGAGTCTGCAGAGCAGGAACATTTTAGCTCGCAGGACTCGAATCCGTTTAATTTAATACCACTGATTAAACTAACTCCAAGATCCTTAGTAGCCAAGACAAGGGATTTACTATATGATCTAGACCCTGTAAGAGACTCAGTTAGAAAGATGTAGGCCCATGTGCGCAGAATTCAGGAAACACAAATATCCTTTATGGAAGATCTAGATGCGGCAATTGAAGATTCAGTTACACTCCCGCATATTGCATTTGTCATAGATGTGGCACTTGAACTTGGAGTGAACCTAGAACATCACGGGCAGATCTGTCAAGCAGGTTGATACAAATGCAGACCAGAGACAATATTCTGCTCAATCAATTGCAATTAGACACTCTAAAAAGAAGTCAACCGTCTAGATAATGCTGATTGCATCTTATAACATTTGAGGTCTAGTCACGGTGGGAAAGAGATATGAAATAAGACAACTAGTTATCTCTCAAAAATTGGAGTTGCTCTGCATAGAGGAAACCAAACTCTCTGCACTAAACCGATGGGAATGTCGAAGATCATGGCCTAATGACAATTTTGACTACTGCCACGATAATTCTCCAAGCAGCGTAGGTCGCATACTATGCATTTGGCAGAGATAAATCTTCACATTATTGAGTCACTGGATGGATGTAGGTTACTTGGGTATTGAAGGGCTCTGGGGAGCTGATGCAACTCCAATAAAATTATTCAACGTCTACTCAACTGGTCCCTTGAGAACAAAGAGAAAGTATGGGCTAAAATCTGCTCATACATAAAAAAAATGACCCTTTACAATGTTGGTGTGTCGTGGGAGACTTCAATGCTATCCGAAAGACTGCTGAACGGAGAAGTACTGCACCCTTGCAAAGTTCGGAGATGTGAGAGTTCAATCATTTTATAACTAAAAGCTAATCTCATAGACTTGCCTCGATCAAGGACAAGATACACCTGCATTTCTAGGGGTGGACTTTGCAGTAGCAGACTTGACAGATTCCTCCTTTCAGCAACATGGCTTGCAAAGTGGCCAAAGGTGTATCAAGTGGGGCTTCACCGTATGCTATCAGGACATAGACCGATAATGTTGAAAACTGGAGATGTCAACTAGGGGCCTAAAGCTTTTAGGACCTTCAACTGTTGGGAGAAAGAGGTAGGATTTGAAGAATTTGTAGAAACAGAATGGCATGCCTTGTCAGTGGAGGGAAGAAGAAGCTATGTACTATGTGAAAAACTGTGCCAGTTAAGAAGTAAGCTGAAAGACTGGAACATAAATATCTTTGACTTTGTGGAGAAAAGATTGGAGATGATGCGCAAAAGTTTAAATACTCTTGACCAACAAGCTGAGCAGATGACTCTAATGGAAGAACAAGTTACTGAAAGGCAGAAAATATGGAATCTACTTCACTTTGCAATACAAACTAAGGAATCATTGGCATCACAAAAATCCAGATCTCAGTGGCTTCGAGAAGGAGATAGCAACACCGTTATTTTCAATCCAAGATGTAGAATAACTGGCGCAGGGACCAAATAAGAGGATTGAACTTAAATAATGCATGGACAAAGGATGTTGGGGAGATTGTAGAATAACTTATTACTTCTCATCTAAATTCACAATAGAACAATGGGATTGGCCATCACTGGATCTACCAACAACTTCTATCTTAACTGCAGAGGACAATGCTTATCTCATCTCTAGCTTCTTAGAAGAGGAAATCAAAGAAACTGTGTTCAGTTGTTCACCATCCAAGTGCCCTGACCCGGATGGATACAACTTCCATTTTTTCCAAACCCATTGGAACACCATAAAGGAGGACTTCATTTCATTTATCAAAGAATTATGGAAAGAAGGCCGTTTATCAAAAGGTTTAAATTCTACCTTTATAACTCTAGTGCCTAAATTCACTAACCCCTCCAAGATTGAGCATTACAAGCCCATCCCATTAGTGAACAGTGGCTATAAGATCCTTGCAAAGATTTTGGCTAACCGGATGAAAAAGGTTATGCATAAGATTATATCAAAAAATCAGACTGCATTCCTTTAGGGTTGCCAGATTCTTGATGGTTGTTTAGTGTCTAATGAGATCATACATGATGCCAAAAAGAGCAAGAAACCTACGGTGTTATTAAAAGTTGATTTTTCCAAAGCATTCGACACTGGTCAGTGGGATTTCTTTTTCTCAATGCTCAACTCGGATTCTGCAATATTTGGGTTGAGTGCATTAAAGAATGTATCTCCACTGTACATGTGACTGTCTTAGTGAATGGTGGCAGTGCGAGAGAGTTTAAAACTCACAGAGGGTTAAGGCAGGGGGACCCCTTATCCCCCTTCATGTTCCTTGTTATTGTAGAAGGACCTAACCTACTGATTAACAAAGTAGTAGCAAGGAAGAAACTTACAGGAGTGAAGGCTGAAGGGATTGTCATCTCTCATCTGCAATATGCGGATGACACCTTACTCTTTGCAACATGAAACAGAAAAAACATTAGAACAATGAAGGGATTGCTAAGGATATTTGAGCTTGTATTTGGATTATCCATCAACTTTTCAAAGAGCCGGCTTTTTGGAATTAACATCCCTGATGAGAAACTAAAAAAATATGCAGCAGAATTACAATGTCAGAGGTCCTCTCTTACTTTTATATATCTTGATCTTACTCTAGGTGGAAATCCGAGAAGACTTTAGGCATGGAAGAAAGTTCTGGACATCATCAAAATGCAGAATATCAAAGTGGGAAAATAAATTCATGTCGTTTGCAGGAAGAGTCACTCTTTTAAAGTCGGTATTCTCCAGCTTGCCAACCTATTACTTATCCTTGTTTTTGGCACCTTAACAAATCATTCATTATATTGAAAAAATGTTGAGCTCTTTTTTGTGGAATCAAAATCCTATGGCCGCTAGATCAATACACTGGATCAAAAGGCTGGACTTATGCAAAGAAGTAGACAAAGGTGGCATGGGCATCAAAACTATCGGATCAATTAATATAGCCTTCTTATCAAAATGGTTGTGTCGGCTAAGGGATAAATTAGAAGGCCTATGGTGTGTTATGATCCAATCCATATATTATAAAAACAATGATCACCAAAGCGATTGGTCGCTGATTACACTTCCAGATTCAGTCTCTAATTATTTGAAGGACATTTGGCAAATCTCAAAGCAAGAATTGTTCAACAGCAGAGTTGTTCTTGAAATTAAAATAGGGGATAAAGCCATGTTTTGGCGCTACAACTGGACAAAAGAGGGTTGTCACGGTGGCCAACATATCTCAGGAGTCACAAAATGGTAGAGGTTGGTCTCTTTACTTCAAACGGCCGCTGCTTTGCAGAGAAACAAAACAACTAAATGAGCTGGAGCAACTTTATCCAAACAGACATTGCTAACCCATGGCACATATCTCTGGCAGTGGACGGGAAATACTAATGGCATATTTACTGTATCTTCAACATATGGGGCTCAAAGTTTTCTTGATGATAATGATAATGGAGTACTAGCAAAGGTATGGTGCAAACTGCCCCCCGCCCCCAAAGTCTTCAATTCTTTTCTTGGCGCCTTCTGCAACAATGAATCCCAACTGAGGACAAACTGCTACGGCGTGGGATAGTAATACCACAAAATGCACAACTTTGTGTGATGTGTGCTACATCCATAGAATCAACCACACACTTATTCATCGAATGTAATAATGTAGCTGAATTATGGACAGATGTTTACTCCTGGTTTGATCTAACCTATGCAGGACATCCAAACATTGTTTCCCAATTCACTGGCCACCTGAACTATATGAGGGGGCCGCCAGGAGCTGAAATTTGGAAGGCATTGTAGCATGCAGTTATATGAAGCCTTTGGAAAGAATGCAATGCAATAGGATTCGATTCAGAGATGAACTTTACATCAAAACTAGACTGGATCAAGCAAAACTTGTGGTTTTGGATTTCACTTAATAAGATGGCATACAGGGGAGCTGCTCTATCAGATTTAATACGCTTTCCATGGCTTTGTTGTCTAATCATTTTGACGCGAGGACAATATCTACATAAGCAAACAGAAACTCTTGCTTAAGAAAGATGATGAGAGGGGGACCAAAGACATGAGCAGCTTTAGAACCTGTCTTGTGGCCATTTTTGTGGCATACTTAGCCGATAATATTGCCTTATCTAAACTATTGATTTTATTCAGTGAAAATTTACTTAACCAAAAAACAAAACTTAACAATATAAGCTACTCTCATTAGGATTTGATAAAATTGTCGTGCTCAGAATTAAATATCGGCAGTTTGAAGTCCTAACTTGTACTCAGTATAGTACAACTACTTTACAAAACCAATGATTTGTAATTGTTGTTGTATAGTATATTATTATTATTTTCCTCTAAATGGGGATGGGTTTTTCTACTTTGATAGTTTGTAGACCAAAACTATGCGCGTGTGGGTTTTGCCTTATAATATCTCGACAGCATGGAGTTGGAGTTGGAGTTGGAAAATAATAATTTAGCTGGAGCAGTCGTATAGTAACTGGGATTCATAATGCAACTTGGTGTAAAAGTACAGCAACACGGTAATCCAGCAATGAAGCAAATGATACTTTAAGGGTCCGTTTGGTAGACATATTACTGTAATCCAGCTACGAGGATAATTGCGGGTTAATTGCGGGAATTTGTTTTTATCCTCCGTTTGGTAAAGTACCGTCTGGTTAACGCAAAAACAAAATCTTACGTTTGGTATCAAGCGTGCGCTACCCGGATAACTTCGATTTCCGGAATGAAGTATGATTTAACCCTCATACCCTTGTAAAATTAGTATAAAAATTGTTAAGAACCCTATTTTTTTTTTCCCAAATACGATGCTACGGGATATATCGATATCTTGTCCGAATGGAAGACAATCCATCCTCCCAAACCGATCACCGCCGCCGTACGTGTTTCTTATATGAAAAAAGTGTAACTTCTTGTAATTAAATGTAAAAACAAAATTGAATAACAAACTACCAAAATAAAAAACAGAAGGATCATCCTTAAAAAAATAATAGACATCGAGTGCCAATAATCAAATAACAAAGTTGTTCCCAACCAAAACCAAACAACTCAAGTCACAACAAAGAAAATACTATCTGCATTACACAATTGATGCATAACCAAACAAGTCATGTCCCAACTTATAGAACTTTATGGCAGTTTCCCCTCTATAAAGAGCTTGATAAAGTCGTTATGTCTCACCTTATCCAAATTGATTAATTAGCAGTATTGTCCACCACGAGGAATAAGATGATGAACTAGATGAACCCTATCCTCAAGGCTCAGGGCAAATTCTTCTAGGTCCATCATCAGGCAGATCGTCTTGTCCATTTCTGAATCAGGTTGCACAACATGGTATTGTTTGTAAAATAGTCTCTCAACCTTGTGGAATAGTACATTCACACCAGCCAGAGTCTCAGTGCACTTCGATGAAAGTTTGGACTGCACTTCAGACTTTGCTCTCTTGCGCTTACCATGACTTACACTAGAAGCACCTTCTACACCTGATGGTACTTTGTCAGCAACCGGCATACCATGAAGTTCTGTCTCCTCAACTTCTTCATCAAAATCATCATCAAGTGACAAGATCTATGCCGGAGAAGCCTTTGAGCTTTTCCAATAAACCACCTGAGGAAAGGTAACAAAACAACAGCCATGTCAAGTATGGATGTAAAAGTATTCTCTAATATTAATCCAGTAACCTGTAATATCATTGATAAGTAATATCATTACTTTTTAAAAAAAAAACTTGTAATATCATTAACAGTATAATGAATAGAACTTGGAATACCTGTAATGGCTCTAGGCACCATTAAATAGATTGAATTGGAGAAAATCCAGGTCCAAATAAAAAGAAAATGCTCTGGAAGAAATACATCTTGACATTAGTCTTTGTCAGAGCACTTAGGATGGGCCATTGCTCATCTATGTACTACCGGAAATTGATTGCCCAATCCTATGAGATAAAGTACTATGATGCATCGAAGATGTTGCAGATCGGTATATCAGTATTCTACTGGAAAGGAGGGAGCTAAGCAATTGGCATATGCATTGGAATGTAGAGACCGGTAACCGAACAATAAAATCACACTTGTATTCCAACATAGAAAGCTGCCAAGTATTTTTTTTCCAAATTGGTTTTCTTCAAAATCCTACTTTATTTGATTCTAGAAACAGAAAGATCTTTTCCTTCATCAACACTCTTGTTTCACAAGTTCGTGCTAGTTATCAACATGCATTCTTCTGACAAACAATTGGATACAGAAAATTGCAATAGAAGATTTGTACCTCTCCATATCACTCAAGTATCATTTCCAAAAACTTGTTTTCAGGTCAAGATTTTTCTGCAAAATGCATCTAATTGGGATGTTAAAATAAAAAATATTTGCGACTGTTCTTTAATCAAAAGCATATTTGCTACGTCAAAACGACGACCAAAAAGAATCTACACGTTTGAGCAAGAACAAAATAGACGAGATCATGCCAGGATAAAACCGACCCCGATGTAAGAGGAACAAGCAAGATAAGGACTACATTTTTCTCATTTTCAAGGTAAGGAAGCCCTAGACCATTTACCTTGTCTGGATTGTTCCTGGTGAGAACAGCACCAACAGCTCCGCCCAGTGATCTTCCAAATACTACAATTCTGGAAATATCTATGTCTTTCCTC
>JAOWBN010234184.1:0-12424 GCA_028565015.1 Pinguicula moranensis
ATATTCGAGCAAGATAAGGCAGGTGCATTTCCATGCTATGTTCAGCCTCATCAACATGAAGATCCATCACTTCAAATCTCCCTGTAGCTTTTAGCTCCTCATTAACTGTGACAAAGGTACCCAAAAATTGGTGAATTCAAGAACTGTCAGCTAAACTACCACTTTCCAATATACATGAAACTAAGAGACCTAAGAAATAAATACTCCTAACATTTTATCCATCAAGCCAGGAAAACTACATTCTTTTAAATGAATTTCCAGACACCCCGGGATTTACTTGAGGAGTCTCAAGGAAAATAAGAAATTTTATTTGCCTGATTCGCAGTATTGAACCTTCTCTAGGCTTCCCCTCTCCAGTTTGAGAAGAAAACAAATATCTTACTTTATTTTTCTTCTCTAAAGGGTAAGGAAAAAGCTAGGCATGGCTTTTTATGTTTATCTCCCCCCCCCAATAAATATTAAATACTCAATCCAAGTCAACCTTTTGACTTACCACTCATATTTTTGTGACAGATAATCTAGTCACAAGAATTAAATTAAAGGTATGACAATCCCTTTTTTCCATAAAACAAATAAAAGAAACTTCAATACCATCCATGGAAAATATTGACAAATATCATGAGGTTCATTATTGCAATTTGTAGCAAAGTATATTTGCTGAAGCTTACACAAGCAAGCAGAAAGACATAAAAGAAAACCACAGTACCTTCTTGATCAATAGGCAGGTCTCCTACAGGCGTCTTGTAAACTGTGGCTTTTGAAAGTGCACATTTTGGAGTGTAATAGTGGTGAGATGGTCCAAGAAGAAACACCCTGGAACTGTATAATAAAGAGAGATTACAAAATCCAGGATGGAGATAATTTGAAGTCTCATGTCAGTTCCACAATAAACATATGATACAACTGTGACAAAGTACCAGCAAAATTAAAAGCTTGATATGACCTACATGTTGATGGGGTCAATATTTCCAAATGCATAGGCTGCTGCACGACCAGAATACGAATAACCTGCATGACTAAAGAGTGCCAAACTCAAGTTATAACTCTTTCCTGGAGCTGCAAGGTTCTGGCCATTTACCAAGGGAAGGTACATGTCATGACTTACGGAGCAATAACACCTCTTACGTCAGAAGATCCGATGATACCAGCAGCCGTAAGCCAACCATCAAGCTCTTCACCCAGTTTGTTGGCTAGAAACATAAAGTTAAACACAAGATCAACCCTCCTTCTAGATGAAGATCAATATTCTAACAGTATACTTACATCATATTTGTCTCGGGATAATAACCATTTCATCTGACTACTCCAGACCAAATCAATTAACTTATCAAGAATAAACAAGTTATTAAAACCAAATTTGCTATGGCACATGGAGAGTACTATATCATCAAAAAAAAAGAACAATGATGCAGTCATAAAGCATAATCTAAACACGTAACACTCTCCTATGGTTATCAGAAGGGCAATGCTTGCCCCAACCTTTCCATTAATCTTCAGTCACCAATAGTGTAAGCCATCATAAGTGGAATCCTGTCCTCATTTTTACTACTTGTTCTCATTCTTAGACAATGTGAAAGAGATCTCATCACCAGTCCCAAATAATTAAATCACAAAGATCACATAGGCATCTCCGAGAGCTGCCGAAAGAAAAAGTGGAAAAAAAACAAATCTTTTCATAAGAAATAAATAAATTTACAGAAGAAAAAAAAAATTAATCGGAAAAGCAGAGAGATTTTAGCAACCAGATGCCCAGACGATCTATCACAGGCGACATGCTGAACAAAATTGAAAACTTACGACTGTCGGTGTACCAAGACCCAGCGTGGGATGCTCTTCTGATCTTCTCCATCCCATTAAAAAGCCCCACAGATTCTGGTGTTGTTTCAAAACGGCGAAGATATGCTGTTAGAAGTATGGAGAATAGATGACAGAGAAGTCAGAGGAAAGGGAAAGGAAAAAGTTTAGATTCTAACGCAAAGTACAGAAAGTTCCGAATTTTTATCATCGATTTGATTTGATTGCACCGCACTCAACAAAACTTTAAAGTTCGTGCCAGTGGGGTTGGGTTTATATTCTCTTTTATAGAAAAAATTAATATGCGGCTTTCGAGAAAAAAAAATTACAATAGAATTGAATTAATATATAATCGAATTTTTATTGATTAGTTTAGTGTTTATTTGGTCACGAGCTCTTGGTGTTCCATAATAACTAAGAATTCTTATTCAAATGCATAATGCATTGGTGCCTTATCTAGTTCACGAATTGAGGCTATATTTCTCCGGCTTAGCTCAATAACTTCTCTGGGGTACTTTCCATATCAAAAATTAGTCATCCTTTGGAATTGATCTCGCTGCTTTCTTGCATTTTTTGCTACAAATAATTTATTCTTTCCTAGTTTGTTTCGGCTTTGAGTTAGCTCGTCTATAAAATGGTTTTCATATGCTTGGTGTCCATGTTGGGTTTCCAGCCATCATCAGGTTGGTGGGCTTTATTTTCATCAGTCTGCTTAGCCCTTCTTTCTAGTGGGTCATCCGAGTTTTGTGTGTCCAACACGTCTGACTCAAATAGCTCCACCTGTTCAACTGGCCCGTCCAGCCTTTGAGTACCTAGTCCATCAGTGGGCAGGAGTTGAGCTGCCATAATTGGGGCTGAAGTCAGATTGATTTGTCATTCCATTAGGTTGTGAGATTTTGTCCCAATACTTTTATCAGAACCCAGCGGTGGCCTTCGCTATTGGTTCCGGGTCCTTTGTTCCTGGGCCTAGATCCTCGGCCAGTGGGTTAGGCCCAGATTGTATCTCGATTCCACAAGTCTCGCTACCCCTGCAGAATGTTCTGGATTTCGTAATTGAGAGAGAGCGAAATTAAAACTCTGTTGTTCTCATTTCCTTAAACCCTAAACCAAGAACACCTCAAGTGCATGTAATAACTGCTTACATTTCGCAACTAATGATTAGTTGTGTTTTATACTAAAAGAAATGTACAAAACAATAATAAAAAATATTGAACTAAAGGGCGTCTCTTTGCGCCATCTTATCAATGTGGATCAAAAGGTTTGTATCCTTCCACGTGTATCACTTCAGAATATAAAAGAGTCATGTTTCCACTTATACATTCGGCAACGACTTCTTCATCAGTTTTAGTAATTGTTTGAAGGTGTTTGATATCTTTTCCTGAAGTTGGATTAGCAGCCACTTTCTTGGCACCATCAATTTCTTTGCGTGAAAGATCTGCATGAACCATCAACATAGCTTGATAGTTCAACACCCCCTCCTCAAGATGAGCGTTCTAGAGACTCATCTTGCTGAGAATAAATCAAAAAATAGATACCGAAAGTGCCTTGGTGAAAATATCAGCGAGTTGGTGTTAAGATGAGACATGTTGAAGGAGAAAGAGTCCAGATTTAAACTGATCATGTACCATGTGACAATCTATTTTGATATGTTTGGTTCTCTCATGGAACACCGGATTGACAGTATTATCCAAGGCAACACGATTATCACATTGAAAGGGAACAGGAAGAGCAAAAGAAACCTAAAAATTGGCCAGCATGTAAAGGATCTATTGAACCTCGTACACAGTAGCAGTCATTGCACGGTATTCAGCCTTAGCTGACGAGCAGGCAATAGTAGGCTATTTCTTGGTCTTCCAGTACACAAGGCTGGTGCAAAAGAAATGTAGTAGCCAGTCAGAGAATGGCGAGAAACTCTGCATCTCCCCCAATCAGTATCACTGTAGGCTGTGAGGTTGGTTGAAGCGGAGCTAGAGTATAAAAGGCCAAGTGTTTGGTAACTTGCTAGGTACCAAAGAACATGTTTAGTTGCATCCCAATAAGAGTCATGCGGCTGCTGTACAAATTGGTTAAGCTGCTGAATGATATATGACAAGTCAGGCCGAGTGTAGCTAAGATATAAAAACCTCCCAATCAGTTTTCTGTACTTTTCAGGATTGTGATATAAGGGAGAGTTGTCTTGATCATCAGCCTCAAACTTGAATCCACTAGGCAATGGAGTAGAAGCTGGAGAGCAATCTTGGTGCACAAAGTCAATTAGCAGATCTCTGATATATTTACGTTGGCTTATGTAGATGTCATTCTTGAATCTAGCAATTTCCATGCCAAGGAAGTACTTGGCTGTGCCAAGGTCCTTGGTGGTAAAAGCAGCATCAAGCTAGGACTTAACTTTGTTCATTTCATCCAACAATGTTCTTGTGATCAAAACATCATTAACATAGACAAGTAGAAATAGTTGCTGAGTAGGAGCAAAGAGAGTAAACAAACAAGGGTCATGATAAGACTGAATAAAGCCATAACCGTGCAGCTTTGAAGTAAACTCAAGATTCCATTGACGTCATGCTTGTTTCAAGCGATAAAGGGACTTGAGTAGATGACAAACTTGACCCTTTTTTGCTTTCTCATACACAAGTGGGGGATGCATGTAGACTTCTTCAGTCAAAGAACCATGCAAGAATGCATTATTAACGTACAATTGATGAACTACCTATTGCTTGGAGGTTGCTATGGCAAATAAGAATCGGACAGTCACAACCTTGGCCACATGACTGAAGATTTCAGAATAGTCTTCACCCTCAATCTTGTTGTAGCCCTTGGCCACTAATCTGGCTTTGTATCTATCAACAGTTTCATCAGGTTTGCATTTGATTCGGTACACCCACTTTGAACCTATAGCTTTCTTGCCATCCAGAAGAGATGTGATCTCCCAAGTTTGATTGTTTTCTAGTGCTGAAAGCTCCTATTGCATAGCTGATACCCACTTGGCATCCTTTTGAGCATGAGTGTAGTGTTTAGGTTCTATCACAGTAGATATGTTGGTTGCAAAGTCACAATAAGAGCTTGAAAAGAGGCATGTAAAATCTGATGGCATAGCTGTGAGCTGATTGTCTTGAGCACCCTGAACAGAGAATACATAAAAATCATCAAGCCAAGAAGGTGGATTGATGTCTCTTGAACTGCGTCTAATAGATGGGCCCTGACTTTGTGCAGGAGATAGTGGGGCAGTAGGCATCACAGGCAAATCCTGGGAGACCTCTACTGATGCATTGGAATCCAAAACTGCAAGTGTGGCATTTTGAGTGACTAGGGGCAAAGGTTGTTCATAACTCTGTTGTTGTGGTGCATCTGATTGAGGAGCATTAAAATAAACATCGTCATAAAGATAAGGGACAGGAGCAGACAGTGGAATATTATCATTGCATTCTGATGATGGAGAAAATTTGTCCTCATAGAATCTAACATCCCTCGAAATCACAATCTTTTTGGTGGCTGGTAGATAGACTTTATACCCCTTTTGACAGGAAGGATATTCTACAAACATACTTCACAAGGCACGTTCATCAAGCTTATCTTTACCATGTCTGTGATCTGCAACAAAACAGATGCAACCAAAGGTCCTCAACCTGGTGAGATCAGGTTCCTGTCGGTGTAAAACACATATGGTGACATCCATTTCAACACTTTGCTAGGCCATCTATTAACCAGGTAAGTGGCTGTGAGCAATGTCTCACCCTAGAACATCTTGGGGATTTTAGCTTGAAATAGCAAAGCCCTAGCTATCTGCAGCAATGTCCTATGCCTCCTCTCCACAAGGCCATTTTGTTGAGGAGTCTAAGGGTAACTCTGCTAGTGTAAGATGCCATTGCTAGTGAAGTAGTTCGAGCAATGCTCATTCAAAAACTTAGAATCATTGTCAATTCTGGCAGTCTTGATCATCATTCCATACTGAGTTTTAATAAACCAAACCAAATCAAACATACCCATCATCAACACAAAATCTTCAATAAGATGTTGGGCTTGAGTCTTGTATTTGAACAAGAATGTCTAGGTGCATCTGCTGTAGTCATCAACAATTGTTAAAAAGTACTGACATAGATTGAGTGAGAGAAGTTTGTAAGGTCCCCAAATGTCCATGTGAACCAGGGAAAAACTGTGATCAGATTTGTTCAAACTATCATCAAAAGGTAATTTACATTGTTTGTAAAGAGGAAAAATATCATAAGCCTCAACACGTTTATTCAAATTTGCATTTCCATATGAAAATTTCAAGTGATTCATTACATCAGTTGAGGGGTGTCCAAGACGATTATGTAACAAGTTCGAAGACACAACAATATGAGCTTCAAAAAAACTATTCTGTGCAGACAAAGATTTTCTAGCATCACTAGCAGCTAGCAGACTGGATGAAAAACTGGCGCTTCTTTTGCTTATTGCATCAGGACTGAATGATCCAACATTTAAGATGTAGAGTTCTCTTCTGACTTGGCCCACACCAACAATTTTGTGCGTTTCAAGATCCTGTATCATGCACTGATCACGAAAAAAATTGAATCTCAAGCCTAAATCTTTTGTCAACTTTCTTACTGATAAAAGATTGTATTTAAAGCTGGGCATATAAAGGCAGAATTTCAGCAAGACTGCACTGGATAACGATACATCACCACTAACGGGCTTGTACTTCCATCCGGCAAACACACAAGAGTCAAGGATTTGAAAGTGTGCACATTCAGCAAAACATTGTAATCAATAGACATGATTCGTTGCTCCAATATCAATAATCCATTCCTGCACATAGATATAAGTACCTTTGACATGCAACATTGAATCAAAAGTTCTATTACCTGCAAAATCATCAAAGTGCGCTATATTAACCATCATCTTCGCACCATCTCCAGCAACTCCTTTGCCCATAGTAATCCTCTGCAATTCCTTCTGCATACTACCCATCATCCCATACAGATTACTTATTCCATCTCCAGTTGAGTCCAGTGGTGTGTTCCCACAATCTCAACCTTCAGAACACAAAACCTGATTAGCAGAATAGTTCTAGTGAGATTTTTTCTCTGATCAAAATATTCTTCAGTATAACCCTTCAACTTGTAGCATTCAACAATCGTGTATTCTATTTTTGTGCAATGAGTGCACTTCAGATGCCCTCTATCATTTCTCTATCACTCCATCCATTTGGATATCCCTTCAGCTTGAAGCATATTTTCACTGTGTGATCTGTTTCGGTGCAATGACTACGTTTAAGTTGATTCTTGTCAATCCGTGATCCACTCCCAGATTCCTTCTTCCTGTTTCATCACCTGACTAGCATTGCAACATTTAATCCTTCCTGTGTGGCTGCAATATTAGTACTCACTTATTTTTGTCTCTCTGCAGTGATCACAATGTTATCTACTATGTCAAGATTAAGAAGTGAATATGTTCTGATTATATGTCCTCTTTCACTTTCAAATACATTATTGAGGCCCATCATAAACACCATGACTTTGTCTTCATTTTCCCTCTTGTTCAGCATAATGCCTATATCACCCTCAATGTAGGGAGATCGTATTAGTTGTTTGTATTGATCCCACATAACTTTAATCTTCCCAAAGATATCACAAACACTCATATTTGCTTGTCTCTTAACTGCCATATTCCTTTTCAATTCAAATAAGTGTAGTAGATTAGTAGTTCGTAATCTTTTTTCAAGACTTTGCCGCATAATTCTTGCATCAGTGACAAACATATATGTTTTTATCAGTTTCAACTCATAGCACCACAAAGCCAGGAGCAAACGAAACTGTTTGCTCTCTTCCACTTCATATACAAGATAGAATCTTCAGCTGGTTTCCTCAGTGTTCCATCAATAAATCCGACTTTAAGCTTAACCTCAAGGACATACATAATCGCACTTCGCCAAATCAGAATGTTGGACTCATTCAACAAAATTGAAACTAATTGCATACCTGGACTGTCTGATCCATGTACCTACGATTGTTCTCTACTAGATCTTCCATTTTGTTGCTTACGCTTCATCGCAAGCAGTTCCCACTCCTTTTCTATCTCATTGGTCGTCATGCTCGAATATTGAAAATGTGTCGATTTCATCGATAAAATCAAGAAAAACAACAATTTGATTGGCTAGCTTTAATTAGTTGCGACCACAAAGGTGTTACCTGTTCCTATATCATGTAGAATTTTGTGGATTTTGTTATTGAAAGAGTGAGAAATTAAAACTCTATGTTTCTCATTTCTGCAAATCGCACCAATAACACCTCAAGTGTGTGCAATAACTGCTAACATTTCACAACTGTTGCTTAATCGTGTTTTACTAAAAGAAACATACAGAAGAATAACAAAAAATATTGAACTATAGGGTGTCTCTTTACGCCATCCAATCAATGTGGTTTGTATCCTTCAGAATATAAAAGAGTTGTGTTTCCACTTATACATTCAGCAGCGACTTCTTCATCAGTTTCAATAATTGTTTGAAGGTGTTTGATATTTCTTCCTGAAGTTTGATCAACAGCCACTTTCTTGCCACCATCAATTTCTTTGCGTGAAAGATATGCATGAACTATCAAGATAGCTTGATAGTTCAACACCCACAATCCCATCTTTCTTCAATGGCCCAACCTGTTGATAAGGTTCAGGAGTAACCTTCACTGAGAATTCATGTATCCCCGTCTTCTTCTCAAATCTAGGGGATGCCCCCTCAATTCATGGACTGTCATTCCTGTCTGAGCCATACAACCTTGTCTCCTCCAAAAATCCTTTTACTATTCTCGTAAACGATCGTGCGGCTTCAACTTGGACAGAGTGTTCCAACGGTTCCCTTGATGTTGT
Organism: Pinguicula moranensis; assembly: GCA_028565015.1. Taxonomy (NCBI): domain Eukaryota; kingdom Viridiplantae; phylum Streptophyta; class Magnoliopsida; order Lamiales; family Lentibulariaceae; genus Pinguicula; species Pinguicula moranensis. The sequence goes on from JAOWBN010234184.1 coordinate 8,629, forward strand.
CGCTTTGGGAGCTGTGCTTGCTGGGGCTAGCGCCGAGAAGAGCTCTGAACTAAATTTCAATGGTGATTTTTCTGATCCATTGGCGACCACTGTCTTCTTTACCACCCATTCTTTGGGTGGGGGCCGATTCACCTCTTCTTACATGAAGATTTTCACCAACTCGTCTTTGTTGAACTCCAAGAATATGCTGACTATTCACGATGGCACTTCACGAAAGATGAATTGCCCGACTATGAAGACTACTGCTCAACAATGCTAAATGAAAATGCCGGAGAGAGGGAGAGCACACGTAAGAAGAAGTTGTGATTGCAGATGAAAATTCTTACTCGAGTTTAAGTGGAAATGCGACTATACAACTAAATGATGAAATAATAGAAACACAACAACACATGGCTGTAAGATGTATGATCCACATTGATCTGACGGATGCGTATGAACACGCGTTTTATGACTTGTAACGTTTTGTATGTTTACGCTTCTTTTAGTATAAGAATAGAAACAAGAACTGTTTTGTAAGTGAAATGAGGAAAATGGGAGTTATGAAATGCAAAGAGCAATTTTCTATTTCGTCCAGTTCTTTATCACATTACTGATTTTTGCGTCACTTCGCACAGGACGAGTCTTCGATTTAAACTTCAATAGGTATGAATATTCTCTCCACTTCGTCCTAACAGTTAGGGTGTTTGTTGCCAATATATTGGTCCCCCCCCCCCCCATTGTGCAATTCCAACAATGGAGCAACATCGTGGATCCGAATCCAGGTGGCCCAGCTGTTCCGTTTGTCGATCAACCCATCGTGAAGCTTTTGGACACCCATCTTATCTCAGATCTCCTCGTCAGATAGAAGCTAAAGCTTTATGTCCCCTGTCGTTAATTTTTTCAGGATTCCACCCCATCCATGGGGGAGACCGTTGAATCTAGGTAACAGCTTTTAAGCCATATAATTTTCTCGAATTTAGGAAAAAACTTCAGTTTGATAGTTGGCAATTTTTGCTTTCTCGTAGGTGTTGGCAGGATTGTTTCAGCACTGCTGGACTGGTACACGCAGATACCTCAATCTCAGGTTGGTTCGTTGGCAGTATAGAATTAATTGTCACCAGATTTGCCCTTAACTTGTGAGTGCCCACCATCATGCCTCAAGAGTGTTCTCAAGTTGGACCGTTTTAGCAGAGGGGGAGTATCGCACGAAGGCGAATCTTCGGCCAAAGTGGTCGGGCTTCGGAGGTATGTGAACATCCCAGATGTTAGAAAATTCAACAACTCTCATAAATGATTTCAACAACTCTCATAAATCCCATAAAAGTAGGAACAGAGATTGTAGGAAATCATGTAAACGGTAAGGATTGAACCTAAGGTCTAGAACTCTTCTATATTAATCCCTGTAAAATAAGAAGAGAAGTAAGGAAGTTAGGAATAAAAATATAAAAAGCTTTATTTTGACATGGTATCAGAGCATGGTATCAGTCCTTGGATCTGATTGAATACACTCATCATCTACCAATCTGTTTGTCACAATGACAAACGAGAAGTCCGACAATGGTACTAAGATTCTGGCATTAGAAAATACAGCGCCAATGGATATCTCAAACCAGTTAGCGGCAATTCTTACAAAATGCAACCTGCAGACAACAGAAGCAATCAACCACTGTAGATTGCTATGAAATTAACAAATCACAATTTCACCCTTTGGTCGAGGCTGATGAAGGTTGCGATTGGCGGCAGAGGTCACCTCCGCCACTTGATGGGCAACCCTCCACCACCAAATATCATGGATAAAGATTATCCTGAATGGGAAAGTGATGAAGTTGTATGCTCATGGCTTTTGGACTCCTTGGACAAAGATCTTATCCATCGGTTTGCCGAGTTTCCGAGTGCTAGAGAATTATGGCTAGAACTGGATACAACTTTTAACAGTAGATCTGATTATGTGCAAATTTTTGATTTAACTATCCAAGCCAATAGAAAAGTACAAGGAGACGGATCACTTGAGGATATTTACAGCGCGCTTCAACGCAAATGGCGAGAAATCGACCAGCGCAACTCGAATCCAATGAGTTGTGCAATGTATATTGCGACCTTCGACCGATAAACTTAGAAAGCCTGCTTATTCCAGTTATCAGGAGTAGTTAACACATAATATCATTGAGTCAAGCAAGATTTATTAAAAATGACCCCGCTAACGACTATCGCAACATCATATGCGGCGCTTCGCCGCGAGGCTGCCTAGCAACAAATGTGCCAGATAGATTGGCGGAGGACCCAGTAGCGGCGTAGGCAGTGGATTCTCGAACCGGTCCCGGTCAGAAATGGTGTGACAGAGTCATCCTTCATCATCTCGTACCACCGGTGAAATAGACCAAAATCTCCTATGGTGTGATGAATGCAAATGTTCTGGACACTCGACAGAATGATGTTTTTAGCGTGTCGGCTACCCGGAGACTGACAAAAGTAAGTTGTGGTGTGAGGAGTGTAAAAGGAAAGGACACTCGACTGAGAAATGTTATGAGCGAATCGGTTACCCGAATCGACACCAACAGAAAAAGGGAATTGCACACACTGTGTCAGCTTCTGAAAAATTGCAGAAACAGTCTCCAGGTTTGCAAAAATTACAGAGACTACCCTCAGTTTCTAAAAATTTGCAAAAAAGGTCTCCAGTTCCACGAAAAATACATAACAACCCCTAGATGGAGAAAAAATTACAACCATACCCCAGGATTAGCAATCCGAAGTATTTTTCACCTGGGTGCTTTGGTTCCTTGTATTTAGACCCCCCCTGAACTACCAGATATTACCCGCTCAAGCTTGTCTCATGGCCACACAAGAAAATTCCCAATGGATCTTTGATTGTAGAGCAACAGATAGTATGACATATGATGCATCAGACTTAGTGACAACTTCCGCTCCAAAACGAACACATGTTCAGACTGCAAATGGTGGATTCTCGGATGTTAAGGGGGCTAGCTCAATCGAGCTATCCTCAACCTTGAAACTACCTAACTGTCTTTATATCCCGTCTTTGTCATGAAAATTATTGTCAATTGTCATGTGTCAAAAGCATTGAATTGCATGGCTGTAATGTACCATACTTTCTGTTTTCTACAGGATATTCGGACGGGGAAGATCATTGGGCATGACACTGAGCATGAAGGGCTTTATTATGTGGATGACGTGGCTCAACCCGGAATCGCTGGACTAACTACTGGAACAACAGACAAGGAGACTTGGCTGTGGCACAGTCGATTAGGGCATCCGTCCACAAGGTATCTTAGATTCTTGTTTCCACATTTGTTTAAACACCAGAAAAATATTTCATGCAAAACGAGTATTCTAGCTAAAAGTCATCGTCAGTCTTATCCTGTGACTAATACACGTATTCCTACTGCATTTAGTCTTATTCATTATTATGTGTGGGGGCTTGCTCCAAACTCTAGTACTAAGGTGTTCAAGTATTTTGTTACATTTATTGTTGACTGTACACGCATGACTTGGGTTTATTTCCTCAAGAATAAGTCTGATATTTCTGAAAAATTCCGAGCATTTTATACACTTATTTTAACCCAATTTCAAACATCTATCCGAGTATTTCAATCTGATAATGGGGGGAGTTTGTTAACTCAAAACTGAAATATTTCTTTACTGAAAAAGCCTTGTCTATCAAACTTCCTGCTCTTATACACCCCAACAAAATGGTGTGGCTGAAAAAAAAATCGAATTCTTTTAGAAATTACTCGAGCCTTAATGATTGAGTCTCAAGTGCCTACCTTCTTATGGCCCGAGGCTGTAGCCACTGCTGCAT
>JAOWBN010234195.1:0-12423 GCA_028565015.1 Pinguicula moranensis
AAGAAGTGAGAATACTTTGTAGAGAAAAGTGTAGAGTTATTCTTGGAGAAGAGAAGTCATCTTTGAATATATATTATCCTTTTGTATTGTTACTATCATCAATTTCACAACATAATATAAATTAAATTGGATTTTGAAATTTAAAATGTATAAAATCTAATTTAAATAAAATCAAATAAAAATTGAAAATACAATTACGATAAAATTTTAAAAATACACGACATCGCTAATCACAGCCGAATTTGTTCCAAATATTTTTAACAAGAATGGCTTGCAATTGTTTGACCTTTGATTTTTCTCAAGTCGTTACCACACGGGCCAAATATGATGCTAAAGTAGTAGACGCAATGACCTATGAAAATACGAGTTGTGCATTCTCGTAGTCTCCAGTTGGATCATAGTTAGGTGGATGAACGGCATAACACCGGTCTTCCCCAATCATGTCGTGTAAGATGATGCACACAGTCATCATGTCCTTAATTCTCTCGGTATCCATGTCAATCATCTCTAGAAATGATTTGAAACTGACATTGCAAGATACCGAATGTGCGCTCTATATTCTTTCTTGCACACTTTGGCTTGCCGCAAACACACTAAGCTCCTTCATCTTCCGTGGTGAAATAAGTATGCTAAGTTGGAGTCTTGGCAGCCCAGTCCATTATCATATACTTGTCCATTAGTTTCTCTTTTTGTCACCTACTTGTCATTAAAATCCTTCACTGTTATTGCACAGTAGATCTCCACCTGTTGTTGATCTTGATCTACTTGTTCTTGAGTTTGAGTTGGAGGTGCTGATGGTTTTTTAGGTATAACGAATATAAGTATAGAACCAAGTTAAATTACCTAAAACACTCACTTTACCGCAAACGTACGGGTGTAGTTGTGTAAGTGAAAATATGGTCGAATCCCACAGGGAGTGTTGGGTGTTAAGAGTTGATTCAAGCGTGAATACCTAAACTATTATGCACACAATTCACACAAATGAACATAAAAAGATGAAACTTATTTTTGGATTTTTAATATAAGAATACATTGATATAAAAGAGGAATTGCAAAATAACTTAAATAAGAATGGAACTCTAAACGCTTGAGATCCGAGAAGATAGACAAGGATTAGGGAATACTCCTAAGTATGACTAGGGTGACTTCAATTATCTCAATTTATGCAAGTTTACATGCCAAGGTTAAACTGATTAGGGATGATGGTTTTACGCTCTAGTTTCCTATGTCTAGTACTCCTAGAATTGTTGGCTAACTTCCTCTGTCGAGTTATACCTAGCCAAGTTTCAACTAACCCAACTGCATCTTCCTACACCTAATGTCAAAGTAAACAGGATACTCATTCAAGTGCATGTTCACATAAACAATTAAGTGCAAGAAATTCACTTTAGGGTGTACCGATATTCCTTAAAAAAGGTGATAAGAGATAGTCATGACAGCCAAACTTGGTGAAGAGCGGGTGTTGGCAATGAATTGAATACAGAGATGCCGGTGCATTCATGACGTTAGGGGAGCCTTTCACCTGTTACCCTTAGCTATAATGGAGGATATATTGGAAGGACGGGATATATAGTTCATGGATAAGAAATCAATCACTAATATCAACATTATAGACTCATCATCAATGATAGCCCTTACTCTGCATCTGACCTATACATTCTCTACTATGTATCTACTATGTATCTTTCTTTCTTTCTTTCCCCTGTAAATACTTTTGATATTTATATAAAATTTGGCTTATCGAAAAGAAAAAAAAGAAATTCACTTTTTACCTACTTGATGTCTAAGTGTAGGTCTCAAGTTCCCTTCGACAGTTATCGCACAATATGGCAATAAAGAGTTAACCAATATTATGTATTTTCACGTAATTTATTTGGCCAAAATAAACCACATGCATTCACTAGTTTAAGCTTGTCACAAAGACTAATCACAACTAATCCAAAACATGAAACTCACAATCATCTACATAAAATCAGTCACCCATCTATCAACTTAGGAGTATAACAATAAATTATCTATGCATATTTAATTTGGAACAATACCACATTAATTTAAACAATAAAAACATAATTAAAACTTAAGAATTCAAAAAACTCCCTAACAGAAGCACTCCAATCCCAGCTTGATTCCACAACAATTTAATGGTAAAAACTATCAAATCAAAATGCCACTTTTTTTCTCCATTTGCTGTTGTTCTTCTCCTTGATGCCAAAAGAATAGAGTTTTTCTTTCCTCCAGCAACTGAGAACAATTATGCAGTATTTTTCTTCTCTCTCTTTTTTTCTCCTGCGACAGTCCTTTTTCTCTTTTTACTGTAGGAAGTCCTCTTTTCAGAAAATCAGCCGTGTCTTCCTTTTTTCTCCTGCGGCAATCATTTTTTTCTTGTAATTTTGGATCCTCTTTGTCTTCTTTTTTGCAGAATTTTTCTTCCTCCTGCGGCAACCCTCCTCCTTTCTTTGTCCAGATTTTTCTTCTTTTAAATTCCAAACCTTCAGGGGGGTTTCTTTTGGGCCAATTAACATTTTTGTCCATTTTGAATGCTAGGCCCAATTGTCCTTTTGCATTATAAAATTTTGTGGAATGAAAGTGGCCCCAAATCTCTTTTCTTCAATAAATTTCCCTACAAAATCATAAAACGACTCAAGTGAAATTCATGTCATTTTTTCAATAAAGTTATCAAAATGAGTCATTTATTATTATTATTAAGTGTAGAATCAAAGGGAATAAAATAGGTTTATTTGATTTGCATCACTACCCAACATTCGAATTAGTTAAACTAGTGTGGAAAAGTTTGGGTTTTGGTTGTTGGTGTTTTTGAAGCCTTAGACTATCACCCATTAAAGATGGGCAGAGCTGCAATTTCTTGCAGCATTTTTATAGCAAGTCTAAGAGTTAGCTTGAGATCCATTTTTGAATGTATATCCAGTGATTCACTAATTTTAATTAAAAAGGATGTAACTCTTTTACATTAATATGAGTACTTTTATTTAAAAAAAACTTAGGCCATTGAACCATTTCCTCACAGTAAATCCTGCTCGTAATCAGGGTCTGGGGAGGGTGAGATATATGCAGCCATACCCTTATCTCAGAAGAGATAAGGAGACTGTTTCCTTAGAGACTCCAACTCGTAGATAATGGCGAAAAAAAGAGAAAAAAATAAAAATAAAATATAAATAATAAATAATAACAATAAAGTAAAATAACAAATAAATACCTAAATAAACAGCAAAAACAATAAAATACTAACAATAATACTAAAAATGTACACATAAATATGCAAATAAAATTACAGTAGACGATAAATACATTGCTAAATAAATATAAAATATAGATAAGTAGATACTTAATTAGATACTAAATAAATAGCCCTAGTCTACCCTACCTACCTCTATCTGTCCATACTCAAGTGTGCATACATGTGTCCTTTATCTCTATACATCCCTAACCACAATAAGACATATCCAACTCGTCTTGTCAGAGGTCATGTCCTCAGATAGGTTTAATCCCGCTAAATCTAATCGAATTTGCTCCTCCCACATCATCCTAGGTCTCCCTCCCCACCGCCGCCCTTCAACTTGGAGCCCTTCAACTCTCCTGACAAACTCATTGGCATGCCTTCTGCGTACATGTCCAAACCATCTCAATCTCCCATCTCTCAGTTTGGCATCTAATAGATGCGATACCTAGTGTATCCCTATAGATCCCATTCGTAATCTTATCTAATAATGTACAACCACACATCCATCTTAACATTCTCATCTCCGTCACTTGAAACTTCTGCACCTGTGATAGTCTCATAGCTCAACACTCTGATCCGTAGAGCATGGTCGGCCTTATCACCGTCCTAAAAAAATTCCTTCAATTTAAGTGGAAATTCTCATCGCACAACACTCTAGTGGCCGACCTCCATTTCATTCATCCAACCTTGATGCGATGTATAGCATCGCCTTCAACACCTCCATCCTTTTGTATGACAGATCCTAAATACCTAAAGCTATCCTTTTGAGGGAGTACTTGATCCGGAATCATAACCTCCATTCCACCTTCCTCTATTTCATTCGCGAAATTGCATGCCATATACTCAGTCTTTAGCGACTCAACCGTAGTCTCTTGGCCTCTAACGTCACTCTCCAATGCTCCAACTTAGCGTTGACCTCCTCTTTCGTCTTTGCTACTAAGACAATGTCATCTGCGAACAACATACACCATAGTACTTCCTCTTGTATGTCCCAAGAAATTACATCTATAATCATCGCAAAAAGGAACGGACTCAGTGTTGACCCTTGGTGCAATCCTATATCCACCAAAAAATACTCTGTTTTTCCCACTGGAGTCCACAAGTCCTCGCATTCTCATACATATCCTTTATAACCCGCACATACGTCCACGGGACCTTATTGGTTTCTAAACATTTTCAAATAACCTCTCTCGGTATAATGATACGCCTTTTCTAGGTCTATAAAGACCATCTGGATACTTCTCTTACGCTCTCTATATCTCTCCATTAGATGTCTTAGAAGATGGATTGCCTCGATCGTCGACCTCCCAGGCATAAACTCAAATTGGTTCTCTTTCACATGTACTTCCCTTCGCAGTCTACGTTCAATAACTCTCTTCCACAATTTCATAGTATGACTCAACAACTTAATATCCTGGTAATTACTGCATTGTTGCACATCCCCCTTTTTCTTATAGAGCGGCACTACTATGCTACGTCTCCACTCCACTGGCATCTGTCCCGTTTGTAGGATGGTGTTAAAAAGAGTCGTTAGCCACTGCACCCCTATTACTTCTAAGCATTTCCACACCTCAATCGGTATCTTATCCTTCCCCACCGCTTTCGTCGTTCCCATCTTGCTAAGGGCCTCCTTCACATCCCCTGTCGATATTTGTCTAACAAAGCACCGATTTTCTGATCGTCGCACTGACTCCCCACCCCCAAGTTGTTACCATTATCTTGTGCCTCGTTAAACAACTTGCTGAAATATCTTTCTCATCTCTCTCTAATCTTCACCTCTGTCAAGAGCATTTTTCAATCCTCATTCTTTATGAACTTTACAGTGTCAATATCCCTACTCCTACGGGATCAGGCTTTTGCAAGCTTGTACATACCTTGTGCACCCTCCTTAGTGTCCAATCTCCTATACATATCCATGTACGCCTTGCTTTTAGCTTCTGCCACCGCTCTTTTTTCCTTTGACCTTGCCTGCCGGTACGCCTCCTTTCGTTGCACCCTTTCCACTTCTACGTTGGTCGCCATAAATTGTTTAAATTTATCTTGCTTGGCTTTCAATTTTGTCTGCAGCTCCTCACTCCACCACCATGCTTCCCTACCATTTCTTCCTCTGCCGGATGCAACCCTTGAGACTTCCTTAGCCGTTCCCCTAATGGTCATTGCCATAACTGACCACAAATGATCCGCACCATCCGTCGGCTTAACCAAACATGTCGGGACAACCATCTTTTTGAAGGTTATAGCCGCCTCCCCCTTAAGGTTCTTCCAAAGTATTCTCTCTCTATCGCCTCATCTCTTCTCCCCTACCTTTCCTCTCAAAGTGACGTCCAACAATAAAAAGCAATGTTGTGACGTCAATGATTCTCCCAGCAACATTGTACAGTTTGTACAACGACTCCTATCCCCTTGACGCACAAGGAAAAAGTCAATTTGTGTACTACGCCCTCCACTCAAAGGTGATTAAGTGTGCATCTTTTTTCTTAAAATATGTATTAACCACCATCAATTCATGTGCTGGTGCAAAGTCCAGGAGCTCCTTACCACTTTCATTTCTCAAACCAAACCCAAAACCCCCATGTAGGCCTTGATATCCATCAATCCCTAACCCAACATGGCCATTAAAATCACCACTTATGAAGATATTTTGTTCTCTAGGATTGTTGCTCACTAAGGTATCTAACTTTTCCCAAAAATCGCATTTCTCTCTCTCACCTAGACCCCCTTGAGGTGCGTACCCGCAAACAACATTCACTACCTCCACACCCACCACTATCTTTACCAACATAAGTCTATCGTCACACCTCGTCACCTCTACTACGCAGTCCTTAAATTTCTCCGACACCATGATTCTCACCCGATTCCTCCCGCTAACCAGCCCAGAGTACCATAGTTTGTACTAAATAACTTCTCTCGCCCTCGCCCCCTTCCATTTTGTCTCCTGTAGACAAACCACATCCACCCTTCTCTTCTTTAAAACATCTACTAACTCTAAAGACTTCGATGTCAAGGTTCCCACATTCCAAGTACCGAAGCATAATCCTATATCCTGCACTCTCACCCTACCCTGTACACTCATCACAGACATGACCTCAGGTTATCATAATTAGCATGCGAGTCTATAATTCACTACCACGTATACCACCATCCAAAAATCCTCCACCGCACCCCTGAAAAATACTAAAAGAAATAATAATACTACTAATACTAACACTAAACCAATACAGAAATTTCAAAGAAGCAAAGAAATAAAGAAATAAAAATACTAAATAGAGGAAGTAACGAAATAAAGGAGGCTGCTCAATCTACACAACAAAAAAAATTTAAGCAAATCTAAACACAAGTAATCTGAACCCAATTAACTCAAATAATCAAGTAACTCGAATGCCGGTGTAAAGTAAATGTCTGACCAAACAGCAATATTACCAAATAACAATATCAAAACAGAGGGTAGAGATAGAGATACAAATTTGCCCGTGAAGTTTTCAGCCGCCGCCAGCAACGTTGTCAGCGACTTTTTCGTCGTCGCCCAAATCCAAAGCTCCGACCGAATCAAGATTCAAACTCTGGCGTGGCAGAGACGCCACCCAGTAGCCTACTATAAAAGTCGACAAAACCAACAAAAACCAAGATATGTCTAAATCCAGAGAGGTAATATTCCCTCACTCCATGGCAAAAATCAGCGGGTTCACCCTGATTCACTTGAATTTTAGTGCTTGAAGAAGATGCCTCAAGGACGCTTGATGAATCGCGAGAAATCAGGGATGGGTCGCCCGAGGATGTGAAGAGGAGAGAAGGAGGATCTTCAACAACCTGGAAACCTGAAATAAAACCAAAATTCTTTTGGGTTGCAACGCTAGGGAAGAAGAAATCTCCCGGTGTTCAGCCCTAGAGAGAACTCGACAAAAAACTGTGAGGCAAGGTCGCATGATTGCAAAGAATTGCGATGGGGATCGCTATTTTTGCAAGGGAAGAAAGTGAAAAAAAAATCTCGCAAAGAGGAGAGAAGGAGGAGAAAAATCTAGAGGAGAGAGAAAGAGCCGTTTTTTTTTCCATCAACCATTTCCTCAGCCAACATCCTCAAAGAGACAATGCAAAACTCACCTTTTCACCTGCATTAATATGAATGATGGAATGCGTGCCACATAAGCAGTAAAAAGATGTAATTATGTAAATAGAAATGCATTAGTCCATTGTTCGCTGAGCTACCACCACTGTTGCAAAACGGTATGATGTGTTGCATTAGTCCATTGTTCTCTTCATCTTAAAGAAACTATAACCTTACAAAACGGTAAATGATGTGTTGCACATTCATGACATTGAATTCCAAAACTAAATCGTATGCATTAGAGCATGTCCTCTTCTAGCTAGCACGGGGACTAATGAGCTTAGTAGAGAATACCGACAATAGCTGAGAACATCTTATGGACATGTGTAAACATGAGAGTCCTTTGACGTTAGAAATTACTCAAAATAGGAAGGGGGAAAATGTGCTTGCACTAGATCATCGCTACTAGAACCATTTTCATTATCAAATTTTGAGCAAACATCTCTCGGGTCCTCAATTGTTTTTATCATTTTGACCTGCAAAGGCTTATGTGTGCTACATGTAATGCCATTTAGTAGGATCATTGGTGCCCTGCCAGTTAAAATATTACACCGCTTCCAGCCAGTGCAAAAATATTTCTAATAACCAAGAGAGGAAGAATTTTAAAGATATTCCAAGTAAAACTTGACTAACCTCGTCGAAAAGCATATCTCTATTTTTCCTAAGAAGCTCCAAATACCTAAATAGAAAGTTCGTTATTGTATGAAAGACATAGAACCCCAAAATTATCAATATATACAATAAGTGAAGCAGTAAGTGTTATAATTTGATAGACATACCCAGATCATGTTGATCTACATCTTCATCTTGTTGATTTGCTATTGGTTAGGCATGAATTTGGAGGAGATGATGTCCTTATTTGCGAACACCATAGCTAAAATTTGGCCATTTTTTGCCCTCCATCCACTTGTGTCACCACAATTTGAAGGCGAGAACAGCGCAAGCGGGGTTGGCGGTGGTAGATGAATAATGACATCGCTGTCGCCGCTTGTGACATACAGACAATTGCCATTAACATGGAAATGGAATAGATATCCACATTGACGAGCTCTGCTCGTCAATATATACCAACACCACCCAAACAAAGTTGCAAAAGAAAGAAGGTAAAAGCATAAAACAAATTAAACCAAAAGCAAATTAAGAAAAGTGAAAATTTGGAACAGTAACATCCTCTCTCCCTAAACCCTAAACACTAAATCCTAAAAGAAAATTGAGCAAAGCAAAGCATAAATAATCAGTGTGTGTGATAAGAGGCAAATGCGAGGTAACTGAGTCTGGTAAGCATGCAACTCCATATAGAAAAAAGAAGGAAAAGGCTCAGCAACATCATAAAAGGAGGAATTATCACCCGCTCCAAGATTAGTAAGACGGTTTGCACAAAAGTTGACTTCACGATACACATGTCTAACTTGCTAGGAGAAGTAGATTTACAATGATAATATGTTATGGATGGAGAGTGATGACGCCATGGGGAACGTGATCTTATTGAACCAATTCACCAGAACCAAAGAGTCTGATTCAAGGATAACACAATCAAGACCATGAGAGTAGCAAAGAGTTAAACCATGTAAAAAAAAACCAAGATTATAGTCATGGTGCTAGATGTGCGATCCAAAGACTGGTTGAAAGTTAATAAACAATGTTCCTCAAAGTCGCGGAGATAACGAGGAAGAATCATCAATGTTAAACTTCTGTTGTCCAGTGAGCGAACGTTCCCACAAAATCAACAGAGGTCGCTTCAAGGGAACCCTCTAAATCAAAATTCTCCAATGATGCAAAATGGCAATGCTCATAGGGGATGTACACTATATAGGACATAGCAAAGAAGAAAAATCAGATAGCCACCATTGCACTTTCAACATAATACCATCGCGGTCAACAGTGGAATGTTGGAATAGGACCCCATTATGGACATGTCAGATCACCCAAAGAATCAAGGAGGGAGCAATCGAATCAACAGAGAGAATGGGAAGTCAGCTTTAGAGCATTCCCAACATAATTACATCAACTGACGAGGGTGACCAGACAGATAGTTAAGTTATGAGAAGAAAAATCTCCAAACAGATACAGCAGTGGCATAACTCATAAATAAATAATCCAATGATTCGTCTGCACCAATAGAACATAAAGAGCATTTTGATACTAAAGGAATACATCATCGCTGCACAAGAGCATCAATAGGGACAACGTGCCAAACACGCCAATAAAATACCCCAATCTTGGGGAAAGAGTTGAACATCAACCCACCTTTAAGGGAAAAAAATATCGATCACAATGCAGAAGGTTTTAAATTGATTTCGTAGAGAACTTTCCATGCGGATCAAATAGAGTCAAATATCTGAGGCTCGCATGAGATGAATGCCCTTCATGGAGACTTCTGCCAGGATAGCCTGCAAAGGCAAAGAATGAGAAAAGGCTGTCTGGGAGTGTATAATATCTATAAGTTGCAAAGAGGGGGAGGCCACCGTCCATCCACGAGTTTCCTAACTCCCCACCCCCAACCAGTTATCAATTAGTAGGGAAACTAATGCAGGAGGATCTGCAAAAAAGGGAAGTAATGGTGATATTTTCCTAGTTATGGCCAATTTCAATATTTTGTGCATGCCTTTGGCTATGGTTATCATAATCGCGTATAAGATCCCAATTCAGAAATAACTTTTCAATGCGCACGTTGTTTGAAATAACTTTTTGGTGCGCACATTGTTGAAAAATAAATTTCTATTTGTTTTCCTTTCGAATCACTAGTCATAGTTAATTTTTGTTATTTTTGGTAATAAATCATATGTCAACTAGAAAGGCCATTGAAACTCGATTTAGGCTCGATTTTTGGCAAATTGCTTGTCTTATTTTGAATTTTAATTAGTAGTGATTTTTTAGATTTTGTTATTTTTTGACCAAATTTGAATATTCACAATATTGGCTATAAAGTTCAGCTTGTAGATTTAGTTTTCAACATTGAATTATTAATGAATATTGTTGAAACTCTAGAGACTATTTTCTCTGGGTTTTGGCCAATTTATATTGTTCTTCCTTGCAATTCGTCTGGTGAAACTAGCCTGCATAATAATCGCTATCTTGCTTGGTGTTAGTTGGTATAAGAGCTTCAACATATTCCTACAACTCAACATGGTCGAAGTTGTAGCACAAGAACATGGAGCACAAAATCGTGGTTGTTGTGGGAAGGTTTCCAATGAGGGAGTCCAACATCGTGATCGTAATGTTTGGGACATGATGATGAGAATTTGCAAAGGCAATTCATAGAATTAACTCAATTCCTAGCGGCGCAAAATTTCAAGGTTCCTGCAATCTAGAAGAATTCTGATATTCCTTGTTTGTTAAGCAGTATGGAGAAGAAGATCTGGATAACTACTTTGAGTATGTAAGTCCTCCTATTTTTTTTATATAAATCCAAATGATATCGAGGAGGAGATTGAGTACGACGGGTCACGATTTTCACTTTTTCTAATTACGTTTTGATGGAGAATTTAGTGAGGTAATTTTTGGTGGTGCCGATCCAATTGACGGATCAAAACATTAAGGCAATAGATGATGCGGCCACATTCAAGCAAGAATGCACAGATGAACCTCATACATTTGGGATATTGAGAACTTTCCTATGCCAAGTGGCATTCGGCAAGAGGAAGTCTATTCTATTATCGAGGTGCCTTTTCAGCATTCGAGGATTTTAATCTCTTCCTCAGGAGGGTGAGTTATGTGGATTCTTGCCACATGAATTAGGCAAATTTCGAAATTAAACAAAATAAAATGATAAATTGTGCAAGCCAAAAAAAAGTTACACGAAATAGAAGGATGGAAAAGAACGGAGATGGAAAAGAACGGAGATGGAAGAAACGTATTATACCGTAAAAATGCAATCAAACATGAAACATCAACCCCTAGCCAACTACTACGCTAGAAACGAATGTAAACCAGAGGTTCAACCAAACGTCTACCCGAGGATCTACTATATGATAAATACGAGTATCATAGAATCAACCTTTACATTTATCCTAAGATGCATGTAACATAATTCTCTTTAGAATAGGAATTCAAAGAAACAAAGAGATTCCTCTCCAAGCTCATAATGAAAATAACGTCTAAAATATTTTTTTGAAAAGGGTGAAATCTGCCTTTAAATAGGATACAATTTTAATAGGACTCTAAACCTAATTTAACATCTATTAAAAATTGTACCTTACCTAAGTAGGAAGCCCACCCTAACATAGTTCCTAAAAAGTAGGAAATTACTAATTACATTAAAATTCGAAATCCTAACAAACTAATGGACTAATTTAACTACAATACATAATAAGGAAAATAAATATCCATCTTGGCATCTTCTAGCAAGGGCCGTGACCTCTCACACGCGCAACACCTCATATACTCGATCTTGTCTCAGTAACTTGCGTGCCAACTTTCAAATTGAGAACAGTACGTTCCAAAAATAATAGCTCATCATTGGACCGTTCGAATTCGATATCCTTTCGACATAATATGGATCAAGAAGTCTCCTGTCACTGGGTAAAATTTCAGTTTGATTGAAATAGGTTGAGACTTCCGATCGCGAATAAAACCAAGACTGCACAGTGCTGTAAATAGCAGATCGGGACTGAACAAGAGCAGTCTGTTCCAAACTCCATATCTCACGATCGGACCGTTCAAATCCAATCTACTTTGAACAAAAGACTCCTAATAAGTCTTTCAACTCCAGTTAAAATTCCAAATCGATCCGAACATGTTTGTGCCTCTGATTGGAAAAAACCATGAAACTGCGCTTTACTACAATTCACATTGCAGGATCCAATTACTTTAAACCATACAAGAATCCAAATTCGTCTCGGACCTCCAACAATCACATCAATATCACATGTTTTTTTGTTGAATCATTTGTTATCTTCTTCAATGCGAAGTCCAAGGATCAGATCTTACAATGTCATTTCGTTTCTTTTGAACTTCAACTAATTTTTGAAGTTCATCCACGTAGGGGGTAACTTCTCAATTATTGCAGGATCATTCCTTCTGCCAACATTCCATGAATGATCAACTGAAGTGCTTGGACTTGACTCATAACAGTCTTTGTGTC
>JAOWBN010234206.1:0-12422 GCA_028565015.1 Pinguicula moranensis
GTCAACTACAAGCATCCATGTTTCTAGCTTAAGTATCACTACACTATAGTTGATGAGATCAACTATTTCCTTCAAAATGAATTGGCTGAGAACATGCTAACCTGTCCATATTAGTGATGCCTTATCTCACTAATATTATGGTTAGGGACGCTGAGTATTGATAACTTTAATTAGAGTGGTCCCATCATCACAACGCTTTGTGATACACTTTAAGTTATCAACGCTAGGCTTCATTATTTTACTTACTATAAATAAAGAATATAAATAAACAATTAATGAAGGTTGCTACAATCATATATACAACATTAAAGTGCTAATACATAGACCTAAGGTGATTGGCTTTAGGGCATAGCACTAACAAACTCCTACTTGCACTAAAGCCGATCATTCATTCTTTTTAATCTGAGTGATTGTTCATGTCTAGTCTGGACTAAGGCCTTAGTCAAGGGATCAGCCACATTGGCCTCCGAATGGATCTTATCTACCTTCACTTCGTTCCTCTCTATGATTTATCTAATCAAGTGGAACTTTCTCATTACATGTTTGAACCTCTGATCAGACCTTAATTTTTTAGCTTGAGCTATTGCTCCACTGCTAGCACAGAGGATAGTGATCAGTACTGTAGTGGAAGAAACCACTCCAAGTTCTTCAATGAACTTCTTGATCCAATGGCTTCCTCGGCAGCTTCTGAAGCAGCAATGTATTTAGCCTATGTTGTAGAGTCCACAATTGTCTCTTGTTGGAATCCTTCCAAACTACCGTACCTCCATTTAGAATAAATACGTGTCTAGACCGTGACTTGAAATCATCGACATCAGTCTGTAAAATAGCATCTGTGTATCTTTTTATTTTCAAATCTGAATTCTAATATACTAAAAATAAGTCCTTAGACCTTCTAAGGTACTTTAAAATATTCTTCATGGCGATCCAATGTTTCTCACCCATATTGGATTAAAACCTGCTCGTAACACTTAGAGCATAGGAGACATCGGGTCTCATATACAACATAGCATACATGATAGATCCGACTGCCAAAGCATACAGTATCTTTTGCATGCGGATTTTATACTGATCAGTTTTTGGTGACATCTTATTTGACAGATGTATACCATTCCCCATTGGAAGAAACCCTTTCTTTGACTGATCCATGCTAAACCCGTTTAGAACTTTGTCTATGTAGGTTATTTGAAATAGACCGAGTAGCCTTCTAAATCTATCTCTATAGATCCTAATACCCAGTATATATAGGTTGCTTCTCCTAAGTCTTTTGTGGAGAATTTCTTGGATAGCCAAAGCTTCACAAATTGAAGCATTGGAATGTCATTTCCTATGAGCAACATGTCATCTACATATAACACTAGGAAAACTATTGCATCTTTGTCAACCTTTTTGTATACAAAAGGTTCATCAAGATTTCTGATGACATCAAACTCTTTGATCGTTTCATCAAATCTGATGTCCCAACCTCGAGATGCTTACTTGAGCCTATAAATGGATCTTTAAAGTTTGCACACTTTATTGGCATCATCGGATTCAAAAACTCGAAGTTGCATCATATCCAATCTTCTAATAAATTCCCGTTAAGAAATGCCGTTTTGACATCCATTTTTCAGATTTCATAATCATAGCGTGTTGCGAAAGCAAGAAATATCCTAATGGATTTAAGCATAGCAACGGAGAGAAGATTTCATCATAGTCAATTACTTGCTTTTGACGATATCCTTTCACTACCAGTCTAACTTTATAGGTAATCATATTTCTATCCATATCAATTTTCTTTTTAAAAATCCATTTGCACCCTATAGGAAAAATTCCTTCCAGTGGATCAACCAAGGTCCATACCTTGTTTTGATACATGGAATCCATTTTGGAGTTCATGGCTTCAAGCCATTTGTCTTGTCTAAACTAGACAATACTTCTTCGTAGTCAGTAGGTTCATTATCAGTTATGGTGAACACATCGTTTTGATCATTTAGGTTGAATCCATAACGAATAGGGGCTCGATGTTATCTACCGGACCTACGTAGTCCTTTTGTTTGAGCGTCTTCTGTTATCCCATATGTTTGGGACAATTGCTCTTGTTCCATCTATTGATCAGTGCCTTGTTGTGGATCTTGAATTTTTTCAAGTTTCACTTTGCTCCCACTTTTGTCTTCTAGAACAAACTCTTTTTCTAAAAATGTGGCATGTCTTGAGATAAACACATTTTTCTCAATGGGATTGTAGAAGTAATATCTAAAACAATCTTTTGGATATTATACAAACAAACACTTATCGGATTTTAGTTCAAACATGTCCGATTTTGCTTGCTTCATATAAGTAAGACATCCCCAAACTCTCAAGGAATTGAGATTTGGCTTCTTACCCAGGTATCACCTGATTTTGATGGAACACGATTGAGTACCAGTGATGCAGTTTTGAAGGTAAACCCCAAAACGATTTTGGAAGACTTGCAGGAATCATCATCGAATTTACTATATCTAACAGGGTACGATTTTGTCGTTCCAACACACCATTTAATTGTGGAGTGTAAGGAGGAGTCCTTTGTGCGGTGATGCCATGACCTTTTTGAAAATCTTGAAATTCAGTACTTACGTATTCTCCACCCCTATCAGATCGGTTTATTTCAATACCCTTTCCCAATTATTTCTCAACAACATTCTTATATTCTTATCCCGACGTGTTGTCCTAGAGGTGAAGTGTCCTGCCTCAGGGTATGCCCAGAGGTACAGGGTTCAATTCCTGCTAGTGGTGGATATTTTGGGTTAGGCCCCGGGCTTTGGCTCATGATTTAACTGATCTGTGTGTCTAGGCTGTGTAGCTCAGGTTCTGAGGATTAGTCGGGTGTCGTCCCAGCCTGTTCAGATACCTCAGTTATCAAAAAAACATTCTTATATTCTTTGAACTTTTCAAAGGCTTCGGATCTGTATTTCAATAAGTATACAAAACCATATCTAGAATGGTCATCCGTGAATGTTATAAAATATAAGAATCCGCCTCTAACACTTGTCGACATTGGACCACGTACATCCATATGTACTAGTCAAAGGAACTCAATAGATCTTTCTCCTTTTCCTTTGAAAGGAGTCTTAGCCATCTTACCACATAGACAAGACACACATTTGTCAAATGATTTATAATCAAATGAGTTCAAAAGACCATTTTGGTACATTTTGAATATACGATTTTTGCCTGCGTGACCAAGTCTACAGTGCCAGAAGGATTTATGTCTTTTGTATTTGTATCTACACTAAGTATTGGTTCATTTATGTTCAAAACATAATGACCATTAATACTTGGGGATACCAAATATCTAATTCCATTTTTCAAAATAGTACAACTATTATATTGTTGCAAAATAGAATACCCTTCAGCGTCTAAACATGAAATACATACAAGATTTTTTATAAGTACTGGAACATAATAACAGTTATATAGATCTAGTACAAGCCCACTGATGAGACAATTTTATACCTAATTAATATGGACTATTTGAGTCTGATTATTTGTGGACACTTTTATATCCATTTTCCTTCTTTTGCAGTAACAACTTATTTAATGCTCACTGAGAAGAAAAAAAGGGAAACAACTAGAAAAGCAGAGGTTCTGCCCCATAATTCAAGGCATGGCATCAACTCCTATTCCAAATAGTTTTGCATGGTGGTACTTGTACACATTTTGCGCATACCAAGCTCATTAGGCGAACAAGTGATGGGTCGACTTTATACTTAATAAATGCATACTATTTGAGTCTAATTTGACTCAATAAGGATGATGGGGCATGCCTTTTAAACCTGTTGACATTCCTTTTGCAGAAATTGTTCATTAATTGCTCTTTGAGAGAAAAAGGAAGAGAGCAACCCCAAAAGCAGAGGCTTTGCTCAATTATCCAAGGCGTGACACTAGCTCATGATCAAATGACCATGCAAGGCGATACATACACATATCTTTGTGTGCTAAATTTGATAGGCGGACAAATGTACCTCTGCATTGTACTTGAAGCTTTTGCGAGAAGCTATCGAAGTGATATAAAAAGCCGAAACAAACGCAAAGATAGGTAGCACGTAAGGGATTTTAGTCACCATCGTGGAGCTTTGCTCAAGGGAGAACCGATCCAATTCTCTATTCATCTTGTGATGAACGCAATATTGTGTGTTAGTAGATTGGCTCATGCCGTAAGCATGAGCTAAACCTTTAAATAGTATCTCGAGCCACCAATAGAGGGGACAGTAGATGGTCCCCACACGCTGAATGCGCTAGATCTAACCATTCTTGTTTTCACTCTCTATTGGACTTTGTAAAACTGGCACACTTCTAATTTCCCATAACACAGCTCTCACAAAATTCCATCTCCATAGATTTCATCCCTTGGAGACAACCCTTCAAAACTAGCACCTGCATCCCTTTTGAACTCATATGACTAAGTCTATTATGCCACAAATTAGAGCTCAACATATTATCATCAATTGCAGCAAGATTCTCAACAATAGTTGTGGTTTACAAAGACCTAGTTTTTTTACACCACTTGTCATCATCATCACTCCTTTAACAATTTTCTAGCGACCTCTACTGAATCTTGGTTCATAACCCAAACTGTCAAACTAACCAATTGAAATCAGATTCTTCTTCAAGTCAGGAATGTATTTTGCATTCTCCAACTTCCACACCCTGCCACCTACGATCTGGATACACACATCTCTTGTTCCTGCAATTTTTAGAACTTTGTTGTCACCCAAGTACACTCTTCCAAAAAAATTCATAATTGAAATTTCGGAATAATTCCATGCTCGGAGAAGAGTGGAATGATGCACTAGAATCCAATATCCACGACTCAACTGGACTATCATACTAAGAACTAAGGCATCCAAACTATCATTTGTAAGACATACAGAATGATCATCTATTTCGGACCTCCTTTCTGCTTTCTAGGTTTCGGACAATTTCTCGCCATGTAGCCTTACTTATCACAATTCCAGTATGTAACTACATATTTGCCCCAAAAATTATTTTGCCATTTCGACGTCAAATGACCATGCTTGCTATGGACTTCCTTAGTTCTATTTCTTTCCCTATCCTCTGTACTGAGTAAGTTACCAGACAAATCCCCAATCTCCCTCTCGCAAATACTCTTGCTTAGGACAATATCTCGGACTTCATCAAATTTCAACTTCTCAGATCCACGCAAACTGCTAATTACAGAAATAATATTATCCCACGATTCGGGTAGCAAAGACAAAAATAACAGGCTAATAGTCATGTTGAATTCGTTTATGTGATCTGCGACAAATCCACATTCGAATAACACCAAATTGAACAAACGACGCATCTGAAATACCTTGTTCATGGATAATGGTTTCTCATACATTTTTGTCAGGGCCTTCAGAACACCTGCAGTCATTTTCTCTTTCAGGATGTTAAAAGCAACATTAACTGCTAGTGACAGACGAATCAATCCTAGTGCCTAGCAATCCTTCAGATCGCAGACGTCTTGTTTCATCATTTTTGGCTTCACTCCCAACAAGGGATCAAGAATGTTTCTTTGATATAGAAGATCTTCCATATTCATCTTCCAGAAATTGAAATCAGTTTCATCGAATTTATCGATTGAACTCTTCACACTATCCATCTTTTCCAGATCGTTGTGATACAAAACCTTGCGTTTGGATACCATTTATTATTATCGAACAGTACACATGATCAAAGATAAGTGCGTAAACAAAACTAAAAATACAGATTTACGTGATTCTTCTTAATTGGCTAGTTCTACAGTGGCTAAGGCTCTTTATTCACTATAATGTTTTCGAATACAGAGTAAAATAAGAATAAGAGTATTTATAGGCAAGAACCAAATGACGTAATTGCCTCCTCCACAAATGAAACATGTTCTCCATTATTACTCTCCAATGTTTGGCCAAAACTGTAGATTAGATTTTATCAGGCTCCATACATCAAAAATTAAGACCGGCTGTGACAAAGAAAGGACTCTACGGCCTCCTCCAAGAACTGCCAAATACAACTCTATGTTCCAACTTTCAACAGCTCTACTTCGGAAGAATTCAGATATCAACTGCAACTATCAAACGAGTATGATGGATTTGTATAGGGATCCTGACAATATTGAATGACAGAATAATTGGACAAGATCAACCCCAACAAAATTAATAAATCTAACAATTTTGAAGTGTATATTTCTCTTTTATAGGTTAAACATACACCATTTTCGACGAAGAGCTGCCATCCATCATAATATATAATGAAGTAAATTGTTAGTATCATGAATTAAGGTGTTATTTTTTTTTTTTAAAAACGTGAAATGACAGAAACATCATGAAGCAATACCAAAGATAAGTGATGACAAATAATGTAGCAAAAGCGCAGCACTCATTTATTGAGAAAATATTAATTTGTTTAGGTTTCATTTATTTGAATTAAATACTCCAATTCCAATTATTAGATCCACTCATTCATTGGACAAGTGACTTGATTTTTTCAATATATCATTAGTCATTACTGAGATCAGGTTTTCATTAAATTACACTTAAAATTATTGTTAGTAGGTTGAAATTAAAAAATAGATATTTATTTTTTGTGAGGTAAATTTCACTAAATTAAACTTACTCTTGTGCTTATGATCTGGATTTTTTCAAATCAACAATGAAACAAATCTTTCTTATGCTTCTCTGGGTGGACCCCTCGGCCGGCAATGTGTTTGCCGGTTTTGTTTGACCTTCTCCGGACTGTTTTCACTGGGGAAGAATGTAACTTACAAAAAATAAATTTAATATGCGATTTTACTTAGAAAAAAGATATTTTTTATGTTATTTCCAAAAAAATACTTTTGTGCAGATCACAATTAAATAAACTTAAACTCCAATAATTTTGTTTCGTTCTTTTTTATTTCATCTTCTTATAATTAGGTGTCTTTGATAGACAAAAATACTGAGTTTTCAAACCATAAAGAACTAAAAAAAAATTAAATATATTTATATACATTAATCTTAAGTAAGGGGATTACTGAAAATAAAAAGATCTGGCACACCTTTGGAAATGCTATCAAATACGGGGAGGAATCAGGAGTTTGACACCAAGGGACAAAACACATATCCAAAAGGGCAAGGGTGGAGTTATACTAATAACATATTTAAAAAAAATGTATTGCATTTCTTTTAGGGGAGGGTAAGTGCCCTCCTAGATACACCTATGATACCAAATGAAGTACATTTTTTAAGACAAACAATCAACTTATAAATAAATAATATTTTGC
Organism: Pinguicula moranensis; assembly: GCA_028565015.1. Lineage (NCBI taxonomy): Eukaryota > Viridiplantae > Streptophyta > Magnoliopsida > Lamiales > Lentibulariaceae > Pinguicula > Pinguicula moranensis. Next base: position 7,265 of record JAOWBN010234206.1, read on the forward strand.
TTCTCGAGGCAAACTGTTTTGCCAATAATGTGCCCAATCTTGATACTACTGACAGTACGTGCTTTTATGTTATCATATACGTTGCTTTCCTCTATTGTTGAGACTAAAAGACATGATGATACATCACGTTTATCCCGCATTCTTCTGAGACGTGTTTGAACAATTGCTTGATTTTTTTTGATATTTTAGAATACGGTCCAGTTTTCCTAACTTAGGTGTATTATTTGCTTTGATAATTCTGGAAGTTCTTTTTGCTAAAAATAAGTAAATGACATTTTGTTTTGTATAATTGAAATGATAGGAATTCCAAAAACAAATAAACTGAAATCATAGGATAGTGATAGACTAAGATAATCTGCAAGGGTACATTTGGTAGCCGAATATGTCGTATCCGTCGTCGTTGACAACTGGGGGAATACAGCGGAACAAAATCAGAAAACCCCAATTTGGAAGTCACAAAGGATAGCATCTTTGTAAAAAAATCGTTTGGTATGCAGGGACAACTGTCGCGCTATCCTGTCACATCTTTAATGAGCTGTCATTTTACTTAAACAAACCTCAGAATTTTGGTATAAATGTCCTTGTTTTCTGTTCAACCCTAGCCTTTCATCTCCAATTCTCCAGAATTTCATGCCTTCATCCGCATCTATTGAAAACTCTCCCCCACCTCCCGTCGCACGCCCGCTGCAACTGTTGCAACTTCGCAGTGGTCTGGTTAAACCACCAACCAGGTTTTATTAGTGGTAGAATGCCTGTGCATACAAAGAATGGAGATAATATCAAGTCCAGCGGGTTTTCTCGGACCATAAAATTGGCCCAACTCCTGGCGACTGGGAAGAGAATCCAATCATCATTGACAGCGAGGAGGAGAAGCCTATTGTTTATCGGTGTTTGTTCACAATAAGTGAGGCATATCCCTCTGTCACATATGAATACTTGACCTAGCGTCCTCCCCTATGCCACTGTTTTGAAGATCATCTGTTTAGATGAAGATTTAGTTGTAGTGCTTTTCAGTTACTGTTTAAGCTTAATGTTTAAGCTTTTGTAGATTTACTGGTTATATTATTTTTATTTGAAGTTTCTAGAGTTTGAATCGAGCAGATGTACGGGGGTGTTTTGCGCAGACCCTCTTATGCTTATAATTGGATTATAAGAACTTTTTTTGAAAAAATGAAGAGTTATTTTTTGAAAAAATGTGCTTATAATTGGATTATAATTTTAAGAAGGCTGCGCAAAACAGGCCAGTAGTTATGTGTATGTGGGGATTTGGCTGTTTTCATATCTGGGTTTTCTGTGCATTCTAACGCACGAACGATCGGTATAAATCTTGATTTTCTATTTGATCTAAAGAGCAAGTGGGAATGCTCTTTTGTATAAATTATTAAGATTTCCAACTAAAACACTGCCTTCCAATCGGTGGATATGGAAAACGTTGAATTCCTTGGGTGCAAAATGCAATCTCACAGTTCAATAAACACCCATAAGTTGAGCTTAGACCTTTCACTACACAATTAAGGCAACACATGCGACACAGAGTATTGGTCAATTGATGGTTAAGGTAACCAACAAAAACACACCTCATGGATACACAATTATGGGTGCTTAAAAACAGAATTAAGGCAACCATGTTCAGACATAGATCAACATCTGAATAGCTACACAATCAACGCAAAAGTGAAATCAATAAGGGGATCTTAGTCTTCAGGTTCAGTTGTTCGTACTCTTGTAGATACTTGATCAACCTGCAAGTCTTCTGCATTTTCGACCCCTCATCCAAAATCTGCTCCTATTTTGAAAAGAGCCTTCCTGTTCTTTGAATACTACATTTGCATTTGATAGGGTTTCTCCTGTCTTAGAGACTAAGCTTGACTGACTAGTCATTTTGGTTTTTTAGCAGCTTTCTCATGTTTACACTTACTTCATCATCGACACCTGATCGGTCTTTATCATAATTACGAGTTTCCTAGTGCTCAGTTGAATCATCAATTCCGTCTTCATAGTCATTGATGATTTCAAAGACATCTTTTGGTATCGGAGGGCATTCCCTTTCTGCCACGCCATGGTCTCTGGCCCTGATCCTGTTGCTTGGTACTGACCAAATAACTCACACCACAACTCATAGTATGGGAACAATTTTCCTAGGCCTAGCATTCGAAATTCAGAAATGATCATTTTTTATTCGGACTGAACTTTTTTGGGAAGTGAAGTTTGATTTTCGATCCGTTTCATATTGTAGAATTTGGAAATCAGATCGATGTTTTGGAACTTGGAATTTCACAAAAACAAATTAAAAAAATATGTTTCGGAAATTCAGAATTCGGAAATCTGAATTCCGAATTGCAAAAAAAAAGTACTTGAGTTTCATCTAAAACAATTTATTTTTAAAAAAAGTTTGGAATTCGGAAATCCAAGAACTGCAAAAAATCAAACCATCCAAAATTCTAATTTGGAACTAAAATCTTATTCCGAGCCGAGCGGAATTTGGAATTTAAAATTCAGAACAGTTCAAAAATTGGAAATTTCGAATGCTCGGGCCTAGATTTGCCTCTACATGCAAGATATTTACCGTTCACATGTGGATTATTAAAACAAAGAATGCATCTTTACCCAAAACATTAGATAAACCAACTATGTACACATTAAAAAACAACGTATATACCTGTGCGTATTCAGCCCACATACCCTCAAAATCAACAATTATAGCACGCGTCCTTGGATCAACTGTCACACCACTCGGTTTTTTAAACTCATTCCAAATGTGATATTGTTTACACTAATTGTGCATTTGTTCTCAACATTCTTTGCAATAACCGTGCTCTCTTCCACCAATGATTGTACCTTAGCAACAACTTTATAGTATGATCTCCTCTTCCACCCCTGGTCTGCCTTCAAACCTTCAAGAGAGAGCTCCTTCAAGATTGTTTTTTATCTGTCCAGATTCAAGTATACATTCTTAATGTTAGTAGGCTCCGCCGAAAGTTTAACCTTTATCTTCTTACTATTTTCCTCATGTACCTTGTCCTAGAAGCAGGTAATGGTTGGTCTTCAACTTTCTCAAAGTCTACTTTATCCCTATTATCTTGGTGGCTAGCTTCATCCATACTCATGTCCCTACATACAAGCAACATAAGCAAACTAGAAAATTATGTAGGGTGAAATCAACAGAAGATAAGTAAACCAAACCAAACCAAACATACCCAGTATATCCCGCCTTTAGGCAGGGTCTGGGGAGGGTGAGATGTACGCAGTCGTACCCTGACCTCTAGTCAGGAGACTGTTTCCTTGGAGACCCTCGGCTCGTCGAACACAACAACAACAACAACAAAAAAAAAAAAAAAAAAAAAAAAGAAGAAGAAGAAGAAGAAGAAGAGAGAGAGAGAGAGTGAGAGATGAGGGTGAGGGGAGATGATGGGAGATTGGTAACCGTCCGCCTGTCAATAACAATTATTTTTTATAATTATGATGTAAGAAATTATTTTTTCGCTTGATTAATCTATGAGATATTAAGAGTCTTAAATTTTGTAAGTTATCCACCACTAATAAGAGGAGAGTTATCCTTGAAATTTGGTGGCGGGCGACGGAGCCATAATCTTGAAAAGAGGGGTTGGGATGAAACTTGTGGGGTGGGGGAAGGATTTTTTTTTCCACTGAAACTTGTCAATTTTTTGGGGTATTGGCGGCTGGCGCCCCCCTCCTCCGAGACGAATTCATGTTATTGTATTTATTATGTGACTGGTCACCAATTTATGTTTTCTACCTCTCGCATATAAATATAATTAAATGCTATCATTTAAAAGATGAGAAAGACTCAGATTTATTACAAGAGTCAAACGCGAGTAATAGAAAAGGTCCAAAGCTATTTTTTTGATCATGGTCTACGGACACGTACGAAGGGATCCAATGTCCAAATTCAACAAAGTGTTTGCAATAATTTCAGCTTTTGAAAAAGTGATTTTCTCATTGTAAACTTAAGTTTTATTTATAGGAAGTTAGGATTGTGTTTGAATATGAATAACCATTCTCAAGTAGTAACAGAAATACACTGTTCAACATGGTTCAGATTGTTGAGATGTCATCAAGTATGTATTATGATAAAATTATAGTATTAAACGTGTTCTTGATGTAAACACTGTAAATAATTAACCGTGCGGGTTGTCCAGTGAGAGAGTACTGAGAACTTCAGCGCATGCCTAGAGGTTTCGGGATCGAGACTCGCTCTGGTAAATAAAATGCACGGGCCACGCTCTCGGGTTGTACCCGCAATGTACCTGGTGTATGCGTGGGGTTCCTCGGTCGGACACCGCGGATATAAAAAAAATTACTGTAAATATTTTTTTTAATATAAATTTTCTTTAATTTGCCAAAAAAAAAAACATTGCTTAGCATGGTATAATAAAGAAAGGGGCTTTTTTTGGTTATTATTTTGTTGGCCAGGATAAAAATATAATAAGAAACAAGGCCGAAGTTAAAAAGAGTGCAAAATCTATATTATCGAGGAGGTCGAACACAAATTTTCAAAAATGACTTTCAACTCCTTAATTATATATATATATAAAAAAGCAAAAATAATATTTTCAAATACGAAAAAAATAACTTTTGTTGCAAATAAACCTTTCTAAAAGCATTTGCAAATAGGGGCGTAGTCAATAGTTTGACTGCGAGTAAACGAGCCATACAATACGGAGGCCACGGTATATATATTTAGTTTGTAAGACAAATGTTTGGGATAAAGTTTACACTATAATCTTTTTACAAAAAATTACACTAAAAAATTTTGGGATGGTAGGCGGTGGCCCCTATGATCCACCCTTTCAACAAAGGAAATACGGATTATCCGTACGTAATCTATTTGAGAACTGATATAGCACAAGAATGGTAGGCGCAAGGAACACAAGAAAAATAGAGCCCATATGGATAAATAGTTGGGATTGATGTTTAACACGTGATGATTGATGTTAAATACTCGGGCCTCAACTTTCTTGTATTTCTTGCAACTATAGTTCTTGAGCCATATCATTTTTCATTCTATTTTCCTTTTGACAAAAAGAAATACGTGTATAAATGCGCCTTGTACAACTAAGGGGGTGTTTTGCGCAGGGTCCTTAAAATTATAATTGGCTTATAATCACATCGATTTGCGAAATAAGTACCTTTTTGA
>JAOWBN010234217.1:0-12422 GCA_028565015.1 Pinguicula moranensis
GAGCGCCTGTGCTCTGTAGTTGAAACACTTTTCTGTAATTATTTTATTTTAATAAAAATTTGGCTTAACTAAAAAAAGAGACTCAAGTTCGAAGGAAACGCCTAAGCATTTCTCAACAGTCTTTTCTATACTTTCTCAAGCTACTATTAATATACTTTTGTTGGATTTGATTATAGATGTCCCACCCTAAGCAACGTTTTTTAGGGAACTCGCCTCAAACAAAACTAAGTTTGTGCAACAAGAGAAGATGCGTGAGCAAGGAAGTGTCAATGCAGTTTTGGAGATATCACCGATCCTTAGAAGCCTTAATATACACATCATCATGGGAAAGGGGAAACAACTTGTGGATTATTGGACCTTGGATCTAGTATCGTGATGTCATATCATACGTATAAGAAGTTGGGATTGGAGGGATTCCAACCCACTTCTGCCAAAGTTGAGCTAGCCGACAATGCGATCAATGAAGGGAGTTGTTGGAGATTTATTATGTAAGATTGATAGATTTATCCTGCCTATTGACTTTGTGATTCTTGACATTAATGGTGAATCGCCCGATGAGGGAAAAGAAGAAGAACTCTCAATTCTTTTTGTAAGACCATTCCTCGCCACGGGGCGAGGGATCATAGATATGGATCAAGGCAAACTAATCCTTAGAGTGGGTGACAAGAACGCCTATTTCAGGATGTGTGAACCACCTTCAAAATCCCTATCGAAAGAGGATTGTTTCTATGTTGCTACTACTTCTTCACAAATAGGTTAGTTAGGCAAGAACCATTTGAAGCGTTCTCTTGAACATGATCTTGAGAAGACCGTCCTTCTTGATCCTGCTTGATTCCAAATTGCCAAGTCAAGCTAAATGACAATAAACAAAACACTGCTTGGGAGGCAACCCGATGTTCTAGTTTTGTTATGCTTTGTTTTTTGGATAAGTCAATTTAATATTTTGCATACTTTTGACAAATAAGAAAAACATCACATGTTTGAAAATTCTTGACAATCTTGACAGTAAATTTCTTTTGAATTTTTTGGTCTAGTGACCGCAAGCCCCGTGTTGGTGCCTGCCAGAGACTACCCGACACTACAGTTTTGGTTTTCTGGTAGATGCCAGCCTCACCCTGGCGACGCCAGGGACCCCCAATAGCTGCAAAATGAATTTTATGGCGTACACAATTTTTCCCCTGGCCTTTTCAGAACATGTGCAACGGGTAAGTTGGCATTCATCACTTTTCCTTCTGGCGCCCGTCAAAGTCCCAGATTTTCAAAAATTGTTTAAATGGAAAGCATGTTTTTTTTTGTTAGGGTTTCTATTTATTTTTCCTCTCCTTTTCTCTTTTCTCTTTTCTTCTCTCCTTTTCTTTTTTTTTCTCCTAATTGTGCGGGCATGCATCGTCTCTACCGAGTGAATACTTGAAAAATATTTTTGGTCGCCATCTACTTGGAAACCGAGTCGAGTGTTCTACTCAAGTAAGAAAAACTACCTCTCTTTCATTCCTTTTCTATGAAATCATGCTAATTCGAGGTAAAAAAAAAAACTATGAACCCTAGTTTCAAAGATTGGAGATTTTGATAAATGTTTTTGATTTTGTTCGATTGGAGTAATGTTGGTTGATGATGGAGGCTTACTTGGCATTTTTGCATACTTAATTGACCTTGAAACATGGTGAAATCAAATATTTATTTCCACTTAGGTGAAGAATGTTTATGACTTCGGATGAACGTGCAAAAATTGTGGGACTTGAACAAGCTAGCTTCATTGTCTATTTAATTCCTGTGATATTGCTCATGGATTCTGGAGATTCTTTTGTGATTTAAGAGAACTCAAGAGTGAGGTGGTGTGCATCCTCTATGGAAGTACACACCACCAAGCACTTAGAGGACTTGTACAACTCTCTTTGTATAGCTATGTGTATGCTTGGAGTGCTAGCTTCTATTTGTAGTCAAGCCCTTCGTAGAAAATGAGAAGAATGATCAAATCCTTCACCCCATTTCTCCAAATTTTCCTCAGGTAGAGAGGGAACTTCTCTTTCTATATTCTCTAGGCTTCAAGACATACAAAATGCAACAAACGTAAACATAGTGTGCATCATGGGGTATTTATAGAGTTATTTTAGGTCTTGAGATGCAAACACATGGCCATGTTAATGGATCAACATTTGATCCTAGCCATACATGTATGACATGGTTTTACAAGCCCATGGTTTTGTAGATGACTTCGACTAAGTCATTACATATACAACTCTTTGTATATGAACACCTCAATGCATATATTCTTATTGGATATGCAAGTCTTGCATGCATTTTCATTGGAAGAAAATGGCCCTAACTTCACATATCTTATATATGTAAGTGTAGTAATATTCCATTAACTCATCTCCATGAGTTAGTGTATTTCAACAAAGATTCAAATACATGTATAGTTTTGAAATCATTCAAAACCACCCACAAATATCTCATATTGGTATTTAGGACCCTCAAGTATCAAATACTTAAAATCGCCCCCTAACTTTTACTTTGATGCAATTCGGCCCCTCAAGTGTTTAATGTTAATGTGTTTGATCCTATAGGTTCTCAATAGCTTGAAAATGAACCATGAATTAACATAATCATATTATGGTTAATTAATTAAATACTTTAATTCATTAATCATTAATTCATGTTCATAAACCATGAGTGATATCTAGCAATATGTCATGCAAGTATTGAGAATAATCATGTTATGAGACTATAACTTTCAAGATCTAGTTCCTGTGTAATTATTATCCATTCAGCAGCACATATCCCTTTTAACATTAGAGGTTATTTATCATTTTCTTTTGATATATGCTATAGATTCCTTGTACCCAAAATCATAACCCTTTGGAATTAATTAGAAACTATTTAGGAGTGCTGAATGCTTTATTGATCACTCACAATTCTTTCATACTTCATATCACTCCCAAAACTATATATTGTTACCCATTTATGGTATAAATCCGAATAGAATCAAAGAGAAACACTACATACTCAAGATTCCATGATGATATCAAATCTAAGAATAACTTATCCCTACTAATCCTTTAGGGAATTCACCATTGACAATATGAGAATATCTAATCGGATCAATCCAATGTACTTGTCAACTACAAACATCCATGTTTTAGCTCAGGTGTCTCTACACCGTAGTTGATGAGATCAACTAGTCCTTTCATAAGGAAGCTAACCTATCCGCACTAGTGATGCCATGTCTCACTAATACTATAGTTAAAGATATTTAGTATTGACAACTTTATTAGAGTGATTTCATCATCACAACTCTTTGTGATTTACTCTAAGTTATCAATACTTGGGCTTCATTACAATGAAGGTTGTACTAATCAATATGCATTATATAAAAGTGCTGATACAATGCCCCTAAGTGATTGGCCTTAGGGCACAACAATAATATCATTCACAGCTGGCGACTTCCCCAGATGGCAAAGAGTCCTTCAGAATAACCTATCAAAATCCATGTTCAATCCTCTTGGCTCATCACCAGCTTGAATTGGACTGAGGCAGGGAGGCCTAGCTGAGGAACTGGAAGGGAAGGAGCAAAACAATCCTTCTTGTTTGGGATACTCTCTTCCCTCTCCCCTCCAAGTGAACGAGGATGCTTTGAGGACGTTGGTTCCAGAGGCGACAATGGCGTAGGTTCACCTAGTTGAACGATATCCAAGAGCCCTTCAAAATAGGATATCTCAAGAGAATAACCCTATGTCAAACCCAAAGTTGCTGATAGGGTGGGCAATCGGAATTCGGGATCGGGTATGCCTGCCGAACTATGTTCGGGACCGGGAGACCTGAGTCCCGTAAATCCCAAACTTTTTTGGGACTACGGGACTCGGGACAACTCGAGGCCCAAAATTTTATTATTTTTATTATTTATTATTATTAATTTTAATTTTTTCAGTATTTTTTAAATATTTTTTAATTTTTTATTATGAATCGGGATCGGGTTGTCCTAAAGATCAATCCCGGCCCGAACTTTTTTTGGGACTAAAACCTCAGTCCCGATCCCGACCCAAAATCCAAAAATTCTATCAAAAATTAGGCCTCGAGCCTCAGTGCAATCAGGCTTCAGGTTGTCCCGAGGCCCGATGACCGTTTGCCCACCCCTAGTTGTTGAGGTCCCCGCACCTACATCCCCGTATGGGGTCGACTCCAATGCCCGCTGCTTGAACTATTCTGCCTCCTCCTGCGACTTCATTGCAGTTGCTTGGATCGCCTTCTCTGCCACAACTTCCATTGCATAGGTCAAAGAAAACCTGATACATGGATAACGTCAGGGTTCTCCTATGAGAGAGTTGTACCATACTCACCTAAGGAGCTCATTCCCTTTAGAGGGATAGGGGAAAGTCTCGCTCGCACAAAATATCGTCGTCAAGATATACGTGCCACCCGGGGCAGAGATACTACAAATCCTAAGTAAGACTGTAGGAAACAGTCTGATATCTAATCCTAGATCTTCCATGCTTCCACAATGAGGAAAATTGAAAAACTGGTCCATCCAGGATGGGGGTAAACAAAGAAGATATTGGACATCCAATCATTGGGAAAGATGCAAAGAGACGTAACTATTTCCATCCCAGGATCTGGGAGGAGGACAATAATCAGTTCCGAATGGGAGGAGGACAATCATCAGTCCACAAGGGGAGGATGAATCAATATAAACAACGCAAAGGTAAGAACTCGCAGACCACCAAGAACGTCACAGGCTGGGTATAGCTACTCAGGGCCAGTTGAAAAGGGGTTGTCCGGCAGGACGAATGAAACTTTTGGTGGCAGGAACCATTGAAGCCCTTCTATGAATTGAGCCTCAAAAATGGAAAAAAATTGGACAAAGGGCGAAGAATCATGTCCTCAGGGAATGGTGCAACCAATAAGTAATTGAGAGGAATATGATATTTCCGTCGTACCTCCCGTTACCGCTCTGGATTCTTGGTTGATTGAACTGATGCAAAACTCTGGACCCGCAAGAACATCCGAAGAAGGAATAATCGCAAGATCCTCTGCAAACGATCATGCCTCGCGTTGTGACAAGATTTCCACCCGCTTACCCCCTCAATCAACGGAGGAAGTCAGCCTGATGACAGGTACTAGCGGTAAAAAAATCCTCTATCATACTTATTATCTTCATGGCGTGACCATCAATTGAAAATAAAAAACTTAGGAATACACAGATAGAGGGAATGAAATAAATTGGACAAAGTTAACACCACTAAAATACACTATGAAAATATCACAAACGGTCCAACAACGTATAAAGACTATTGTTCTCAGCAACTCAAGAGGCGCCCGGAAGGTTAAAAGGCACGAAAATCAAATCATCACAAAAAGAAACTGGAGCAGATCAATAAAGTGAGAAAATTAGTAAATTTCAAGGGCTATAATTGTATAACCCTTAACTTAGGGGATTCATGAGGTGGAAGACCAAAGGTTTGGTAAGAGGCTCATTATAGAAAGCCCATTATGAGGAGATACTACAAAACCATGTCTAAGAGAAAAGGTCATAAACCTCAGTAATCTCCCTCGAACCCACTTTGTTAGAGGTCGAGGAAGATCACCTCAATCGAACATCTGAGGGGGATCAACTCGGTCGAACGTCTAAGTACTCTATGGGAAAATGCGTCCACATACATCCCCCTGCCAAAAGCTTACTGCAGCTACAAAATAGGCTTTATCCACCTTGAACCTCAATCGAGGTGATGGAAAATGGCCTCTGCCACCCAAAAATAAGATAATATGCAACAGTTACCACCTACAAGTAGGCTAAACGATTGCCTATCACATCTCATGGAAAGAAAACATTTTACCCCTTATAAATTCTATAAATAGGTCAAATTAGCCAGTGTAGTAGATAAGCGATTCTGAAAGACTAAAGTTGGGGCATACTCGTTCTTATTTGCATAAACACACGCATACCCTTACCGCGATAATCTGCTAGTCGTTACACTCCTTTGCTCCGGGTATTGTATGTTGTGGTCAAAGAAAACTTTTTCCTTGTCTGCATCAGAGCGTACTTTGATAGATCATTTGGTATTTCATTCTCTTCAAAGCACTCCCTGTAGTGGCCTTGGATGATACTGGGTCGGCCATGGGCTGTTGGAGAGGATTCACAAATACATAAATAACTCAAAAAATAAAGTAAGCCATAATTACCTCCCATGATTGTCTTTCAAGATCTTTAACAGCTTCAACAGTTTCAAAGCCCAAAGATCTCACAATCGTACGAATCTTCCTCTCCCGAAGGAAACCAGCCAGGCTAAAGGATTTCTTAGATTCGACAACCGTGTGACCTTGGAGGTATTTATTTAACCTAACCCTTAATGGGCAGGCCCTCTACCACTCAACTTTCTGGCCATAGGTAAGTGGTATTGGATTTGGCCCAATTCAATTCAATCTCATAAGCCCATATCCTTGATAAGTCCAATTAAGTGGAAGCCCTTAAAACTTATTTTATTTTGACTCCAAAATAATTTAAAACAAAACAAGCATTAAAATAAATCTTTTTGTAAAAATAACTTAAAAAAAATTATTTTCCAACTTCTATGACAGTGATCATCTTTACAGGTAATTCTAGACAATATATAGAGAATTAGTGGAATTGCGTGAGCAAAGCCAATGCCTAATATCTCCATAAATAGGAGTCTAAGTTAGTCGCGCGGTTTGGGTTTAATTTAGGTGATTTTAAGTCCTTGAACTTTCTTCAATGGTCTGTTTTGTACCACTTATTTTTTCAGATTATTTTTCTCATTCTCCATTTTTTCCAGATTATTTCAAAAATAGTGTTTTAAAACTTCACTTCTCATTCTCCTTATTTTCCAACCAAAACTTCTTTTTTCAGAAGTAGGTATGAGGTTACTTTTTTTTTCTTCTACTTCTACTTTTAATGGCAATTTCGTAAATAAATTAAAGTTATATTACCCAACTTAACTACAAACATTGTTTAATCAACTTACAAAATTTGATTACAAACACTTTATCAATAACGTTTTCAATTTTTTCATAATTTTACCAAACACTCAAAAAATACAAAATTAAAAGGAGAAGTAAAAGGTAAAAATTACTATAGGTACAAAACAGGCCCTAAGTAGCCTTAGAGGATGAACCAAAAGTCAACAACTTAGTTTTGCTTTCTCACGGTACTTTGAAATTCATCATGTGAGTAAAATAAGCTAAAATTGCCATACATTTTTTTGGGTAACCACGTGGTATCCGACTACAGTCGTAACCGACTAATCCCCGGGGGTCCTATGCACAGCGCTCACAATACATGGACCGGGCCAAACTCGGGTGGAGAGGTGGATATCCCCCGGGAATTGCCATACATCGTGATGTGAATTTTTGTAAGCAGAATATAAACGTGGAGTTGAAAACTTATTCTTACAATACAAAACACACGAGAGCAACAAAATAATAACTGATAGAAATAAAACAAATAAAATTCAGAATAAAATCGATAAAAAGAATGAAGATGGAAGAAACGTGTTATGCTGTAAAAACCCAATTAAACATGGAACATCAACCCCTGACCAACAACTATGGTAGAAATGAATATAAACCAGAGGCTTAATCGAACGTCTACCCGATGATCTACTCTATGATCAACACAAAAATCATAAAATCAACATTTACATGAATCATAATATGCATGCAACCTATTTCTCTTCAGAATAGGGATTGAAGAACAAAGAGATTTCTCTCAAGTTCGTAACATAAAATCAATCATAAACTTGGGTGTATCATTCGATCATTACATGCCTTTTTATAGGCAAATAAGTTACCTAGGACTAGAACTCTAATTCCTATATTTGAGATTATCCAAAATAAACTAAACTCTATCTAAATTAAATTTGAGAATATCCAAAACAAATCAAACTCTATCTAAACTAGATTTGAGAATATCCAAAATAAACTAAACTATATCTTGCCTATATTTTTGAAAATAAGAATAAATAGTAAGTGGGATATCTTATTCGATCACTCTCTCATTGGGGATCGCGATCCCCCTTGATCTTGGATGAGACTCCTTTGGTTGGCAAAGTCCAATGCTGTTGGATTCCTCGGAACGGGGGAATCCAACTTGGGTTAGAATCCTATGGAAAGGGAAAGTCCAACTTGGGTAGGACTCTTTGAAATGATAGAGTCTCACTAGGGAAGGACTCCTCGGGACACCAGAGTCCAACTGGGTTATAATTCCTCGAGAAAACAGAGTCCAACTGGGGTAGGACTACTTTAGAGACCATGCAATATTCCAAATACGTTTCAAACCTTGAACATTCACATCACATCTTCTCTTCATAAGTACTTCTCAAGCTTGTTGCATGTTTCTTTCTTAGTTATAGTTAGTTTTTTTATTTAGATAATCAATCCAAAATTATACTTTTAATTGCTTAACTGCGCCCAAATTTAACGAGATCTCCTAAGTGTTGTGTAAAAAATGAACAATCTTGGTAGCAAATCATAAGTGATTAGATAAAGGAAAAAAACCGACTGCATATTATGAAGAAAAAGAAAACTCTCTCTCCTGTAGCATTCTCGTCCAAACCGACTGCATATTATCTTGAAGCGGCGAGAGAGGTTTTGCCAACGGATGGAAAATCTACTAAATCAGGTGGTCGTGTTCATGGGAAGATGGTTCGTGCTGTATCTCGTGTTTCAGATGTTGATGTGGAAATGAGTGATGGTGTTCCAAAGGAAAGCAAGGATCGATCGGTGGCTCAAACGTGTTTCTCAAGTGATGATGATGGCGTTGCTAGGTCGTTGTATGCTGGTGGAGTTTTGGAGGAGCTTTCAGGTGCAGCAAGGTTGGATGTCGTGGGGACGGTGGTGCAAGACAGAGATCCTGAAAAAAGGGATCATGTTCCCCATCATTTGGATCTGTTTTTTTCACTCTGATTCCACAATGCTTGGTTCGAAGGCTGATGTGAAGTTGGGAGGGGATGTGTCCGTGGAAGATGGTGAGGGCTGGGAAATTCATCGCCGGCGAAGGAGGGACGGGAAGGCCCCTGTTGTGACGGAAGCTGCTGCCACGCCGGTGAAAACATTGCTGTCGGTGCATATTCAAAAAATGCGTGAAGATGCAATTTCTTTTCATGTAGCGAACTTACCACCCACGTGCACGGAGTGGGCGCTTCACAGTGTTTTCTCCACGTTTGGGATAGTGAGAGACTCTTTCATTCCCCACAACCAACTGCTGCATCGATGGTTCGGCTTCATCAAATTTGCACTGGTGGGGGACCTTTTGGCGTTCGAACAAACACTCGAAGGTTGCTGGATTGGAGATTATAAGCTGCGGTTAACTTGAGTGAAGAGCCAAGAGAAACGGAGGTCAGTTTCAAATTCAGGAGAACAACATAATCACGGTACCAATACAGTCGCTACAACATCTCGGACAGTGTCTACTACTCAGGTGAAATCTCCACGTGTACTGAATTATGAGGAGGATTCATTAGCATAAAAATGGCTTGACTACTGTATCATTGGACGGCCCCTACTTACCCCTGCGGAAATTGTTTTGAATTTGAAGAAATACGATCTGTGTGAAGGTCGAGTGATTGTGGTGGAAGGAGGAGAAGTCCTTGTGTCATACCCTACGGACTTACTTCAAATTCGACTTCAAGAGGACCAAACCTTGGCAGCATCTCTTGGTTTATCATGTGTTAGATCGTGGAGACGTGGAGGGTCAAACGGGACAAGAGATGTGTGGTTGTAAGTTAAGGGTACGCCATTGTATTGTTGGTATCCTGATTTTTTCAAGCACTTGGCGACGTCGTTTGGTGAATTCGTGCGGTTGGATCAATTTACGGCAGAACGTATAATGATGCATCGTGCTCGTATGCTTGTACGGGTATTAAATCCAAGTGTTATCAATGAAAGTGTTAAGATACAATTGATGGATGAGTGGTTTTCGGTTGGAGTTGTGGAGGAACGAGGTGAGGGTCATCGGTGGGAGGTTTCCCGGCCGCCAGTTGGAGGTGGTATGGAGCATGTGAAGGATGATTTAGTGGATGGTCCTGGGAAGACGGTGGATAAGGTGGATCTGTGTGAGGAGTTGGAAAAGAAGCAGGTTTTGTTTTCCAATTTGGGAGTTGGGAATTCGGTGGTTGCACAACATTTTGTGTCTAATACAAGTTACTTGATGGTGGTAACGTGCTGGTCGAATGATTGCCTGAGGTCGCACAATTGATGTGCATGAATAATAGCTCATCTTGTGACCGACCAGTTGTGTTGTTGCAAAGGCCACAAAATATAGTAGAAGGCTATTCGAGTGATCTAGCAGTGGATGTTATGCTATTATCAGTAGAGGATGGGCATTCACTGCATGATAGTAGTACTTTGATAACTAAATGTTATACAGAAAGAATTCTTGATGACATGGGGGCCAAGGGGTCTCGAAAGAAAGAACATAAGAAATCTTATAAGTCACACCGTGCACAAAAACCATATGATGATCCAGCAAAGAAAATGGATGAGTGTGTTATGCAAGAACCATTGGATGAGGTACTTTCTGAAGAACGTTTATTCGGACCTCCATCAAATATGGAGGAAATTGTTGATTTCGTACAAGGAAAATGTAGTGGTTCTACACGGCGATCAGATAAACTTATGGATGAGGCGGCGAGGACTTGGGAGTTGGAGAAGACTATTGGATTGATCAGTGACTTATCTGATGAATTAATGATTTCTAGACTGATTGATATGGAGAAAAGAGATGTGGAGATGGATGTCCCTGAGGAGGTAGAAACCGAGATTACTTCGGTTAATAAATGAAGATTATGTCCATCAATGTTCGTGAGCTTGGTGTCCCGGTCCGGGTATGTGCTATTAAGAATCTTGCTTATTTAAATTCTGTTGATTTTTTATGTTTACAAGAGACCAAGACTCATTGTGCTAATCGGTTGATTATGAGTAATCTTTGGAGTGGGTATGGGTTTCAGTGGGCGGAAAGCCCACCTGATGGTCAGGCAGGCGGTCTTTTATCTATATGGAATGGAGATATATTTGTGGCTTCAGTTGTTCGCTCTTGTGCTAATATACTTGCAGTAGAAGGAGTCTGGAAAGCGACACAGGTTAAGTTATTGGTCATTAATGTATATTATCCATATGTTCCATCTGATAAACGTGCTATGCGTTTACATTTATCGAGAATGATACAGGAAGCAGATTCTTGTGCTATTTGTTTGGTTGGTGATTTTAATTCTGTCAGATCTACCTCGGAATGCCTTAATTATTATGGTCTTCCTTCGGTGGATATGGTTGAATTTAATGAGTTTATTCTTGATAATGCTTTGATTGATCCACCTCTGCAGCGATTTTCGTATACTTGGCTTAATGGGAGAGGGACGAGTGCGAGTCGGCTTGACAGGTTCCTTCTTTCAGATAGCTGGGTCTCATTATGGCCAGGTCTGAAGGTGATTGCTTTTGATAGATGTATTTCAGATCATCGTCCAATATTACTGTCGACTTGTACAGTAAATTGGGGCCCAAAAATGTTCAGAACTTTGGATGTGTGGGATTCTCATGCAGGGTTTCGTTCATTTGCTGAAGATACTTGGAAGAGTCTGTTTTTTTGAAGGAAATAAGTCTTATATTTTGTATTATCGGTTAAAAGCTTCGAGACAGGCGCTTAAAGTTTGGAACCAATGTTTTTGGCATGACGAACCACAAGATTGAAGGAATCACCAAAAAATTAAACCATTATGATCACATTAGTGAGATACGTGCTTTATCTGATGTTGAAATTAACGATAGGAAATTGGCATTGGTTGATTTACAGGTATCACAGAATCGTAAGGCAACCATTCTATTCCAAAAATCCAAATCTTTTTGGATTCGGGAAGGGACGGTAATACTCGTTATTTTCATGCTCGGGTACATAATCGTCACTTTCGAATGAAATTCATGGTTTGTTTTTTGATGGTGTTTGGAAAGAGGATGTAGTGGGTGTGAAGCAGGGAATTTAACATCATTTTAGACAACATTTTTCAGAGCCTTTTGTGGAGAGGCCGCATATTATGTTACCATGCATACATACCTTATCTATGGAGGATAATAATGTATTGTTAGCAGAGTTTAGTGATGATGAAATTTATGCTACTCTTTTGTCCTGTTCTGGAAAGAAGAGTCTGAGACCTGATGATTAACTTTCACTTTCTCCAGACTCATTGGGAGGTTTTGAAAGGTGATTATATTGCTTTTCTGAGGGAGTTTTATAATTCAGTTGACTTGTGCAGGGCGATAAATTCTACCTCTATTGTATTGCTGGCAAAAGTTTTATCTCCAACAAAGATTAATCATTTCCGTCCAATATCCTTAGTTGGTAGTGCTTACAAATTATTATCAAAGCTTTTGGCTAACAGACTGAGGTTAGTGATTGATAAAGTTATCTCTCATCAGCAGTTAGC
>JAOWBN010234228.1:0-12421 GCA_028565015.1 Pinguicula moranensis
CCTGTGTTTAGCAGTAAAAGTTTATAAACCTATTAAAGCCGTCACACCACAAAAGAAACAAAATAAAAAAACGAATATACTTGTAACAACAATATCAGAATCGGCGACATGAAGAAAGCTCCAAAAGGTTGCAGTAGCAAGCTAACCTTCAAAACTCTACCAAATGCTGCAAGAACCTGGCACCCACATGTTAAAAGGAAATTATGAATTTAAAAGTTAATTATGAAAGATCAAGCTCCCATAAGATGGGTAATACTTCAAAAGTTAATGTTACTTACCGATATTGGTGCAGAAAAAGTATTCTTTCATTTGTCTATTTTGTGGAGTAAAAGTAAAGAAATTGCTGCATGGCACTGGCTTAGTACTACGCAATTTGGTTGCAAGAATGGGCCTTCCAATTCTAGTCTGACTAGTATTTTTTCACAAGAAGGACAACACACTGCCAAAGAAGATGCATCCATGACAGTAAAGTAACAAAATATTGACTGATTTCTTACGTGGTTTATATAAGATTTATTCTCTTTTTTTTTCATGTCATGCTGGCCACATAAGGTACTTCGCTGGCTTATTAATGAATAAGTATTTATAATTTCTAAGATTAGTGGCAGCTCTAATAGTCCTTTTGCACTGTCACGGCATTTCTTTGATAGTATTTCACTATCCTCATTTTCCAAGGATACTGAAAAAAGAGATGCTAAGTTTAGCAGTTGGCTTCATGAAATAGAACCAAATTTGGTGGAAAAGGGGGTTGATGTCCCGGCAGATATGCAATGTGGTGAACTTTACACTCTTTGTGCTATGATGTCTGCTGGTGAACTGTCTGTTACACCGTGCTTACCTAGTGAAGGTGTCGGAGAAGCAGAAGATAACAAAAATTCCAAACGTAAATGTTGTACAGGCGAGCAAGATGTTGAGCAAATATCTAAACGATCAAAGATATCATTTCCTGGTGAGGGTGAAATAATCTCTCACCGAGAAAAAGGATTTCCTGGAATACGGTTATGCTTGTACCGTGAAACAATCACAAGATTAATTGCTACTGAATCATTTAAAGATGGGGCGACGGAGTCCACACCATCTTTTTGTGGTGAAGAACTAAACATTACTTCATCAGGTTTGGGTGTGAACTCTTCTTCATAGAATTCTGGTATAGCTGAGGGATGGGGATTCCTTGATTCTGGGAGAGTGATCCTGCCTCAGCTTGCTATGAGTGAATCACCATGGGAAACTATGTTGAATATCTAATCACTTTTTGTTCTCACGATTGAGAGATCATCTTTGCATCCACATCATCCCTCGTAAAATGCAGAGTTCTGAACAAGTGTGGATGCAGAGATGATCTCTCTCTATCGTGAGAATAAGAAACGATTAGATATTCAGCATAGTTTCCCATGGTGATTCAGTCATAGCAAGCTGAGGCCGGATCACTCTCTCAAAATCAAGGAATCCCTCAACCCCTCAGCTATACCAGAATTCCATGAAGAAGAGTTCACACCCAAACCTGATGAAATAATGTTTTGGTCTTCACCACAAAAAGATGGTGTGGACTCCCGCCGCCCCATCTTTAAATGATTCGATAGCAAGTACTCTTGTAATTGTTTCAAGGTGCAAGCATAGCCGTATTCCAGGAAATCCTTTTTCTCGGCGGGAGATTATTTCACCCTCACCAGGGAATGTCGTCTTTGATTGTTTAGATATTTGCTCAACATCTTGCTCGCCTGCACAACATTTACGTTTGGAATTTTTGTTATCTTCTGCTTCTCTGACACCTTCACTAGGTAAGCACGGTGTAACAGACAGTTCGCCAGCAAACATCATAGCACAAAGAGTGTAAAGTTCACAGCATTGCATATTTGACGGGACATTAACCCCTTTTCCACCAAATCTGGTTCTATTTCATGAAGCCAACTGCTAAACTTAGCATCTCTTTTCCCAGTATCTTGGGGAAATGAGGATAGTGAAATACTATCAAAGAAATGCGTGACAGTGCAAAAGAACTATTAGAGCTGCCACTAATCTTAGAAATGAGAAATACTTACTCGTTAATAAGCCAACCAAGTACCTTATGTGGCCAGCATGACAGGAGAGAATAAATTTTATATAAACCACGTAAGAAATCAGCCAACAGCTAATATTTTGTTACTTTTCTGTCATGGATGCATCTTCTTTAGCAGTGTGTTGTCCTTGTGAAAAAATACTAGTCAGACTAGAATTGGAAGGCCCATTCTTGCAACGAAATTGCGTAGTACTAAGGCAGCAATTTCTTTACTTTTACTCCACAAAACAGACAAATGAAAGAATACTTTTTCTGCACCAATATCAGTAAGTAACATTAACTTTTGAAGTATTACCCATCTTCTGGGAGCTTGATCTTTCATAATTAACTTTTAAATTCATAATTTCCTTCTAGCATGTGAGTGCCAGGTTCTTGCAGCATTTGGTAGAGTCTTGAAGGTTAGCTACTGCAACCTTTTGGAGCTTTCTTGATGTCGCCGATTCTGATATTGTTGTTACAAGTATATTTGTTTCTGTTGTGGTGTGACGGTTTGAATAGGTTTATAAACTTTTACTACTAAACACAGGTTAATGCATATGATGGTGTTCATCTGGTTGATGCTTTGTATCGGTCCAAGTATTTCTTGACTTCTGATCGTGCTAGTACACGCGTCCAAGATCAGCATATGAATGCTGAGGATGAGCATGCAGCTTTTAATCTGCATATCATGCACAAACCAGTGCTTCCTTACAGAATGAAAACTGTGTAAATGATAATGACGTGCACAGAATCACTATTTTAAGTCTTCCTGGAGTTGTTGTTGATCCTCCTGCTGAAACATTAACCGAGGAAATGATTAGAGGCTCCCAGCATTCTGGAGTTGCTTCATGCAAAACGAATACAGTTGCAAACATTGAACTCCTTTCTGTGCTGGCACTGAAATGTAGACCTCTACTACCATGGATGAATGGAGATGGTACCTTAAATGAATCTGTCTACAAGGGACTCAGACGCCGAATTCTTGGATTTGTGTTTCAACATCCAGGGATATTAGAAGTGTGTTTGGCAATCCGCTAGTTTCCTTCTTCTTTTCCTTGTTACAGTATCCAGTGTCTCTGGCGGCTGTAGTATGTACTGGCAATGCATGCATTAGCTTATATAGATTTATGTTCCTCCACTCCTAGAAATTAATACAGTATACTGTTTCTTTTTCCTCCATTATTTCCAGGATGGCATCATAAGTCGGATGCAGGGCTTAAATCCTCAGGTACACAATTATCTACTCGAGGACAAGGCGAAATGAAAATGTTGTAGCATGTTCTGTTATTTCCTCTTCTTTCTTTATCCAGCTTCATTTTATCCAGATAACTTGACCAATCATCTCAGCCTCATAACACCACATCATTTCCTGTGTATAAGGTTTATACACAGCAAATGACCTTATACACAGGAAATGATGTTGCTGATAGGAAATTTTTCGTGCAGGTATCTGATGCCCACATTGTTAGACAACTGGAGTTAAGAGTGCAATGGAAGGTAAAGGCCCGAAGCAGACTTGTTCTATGGAGATGTCCGCCCCTTGGATGGCTGAAACTTAACACTATGGGAGCTGCTTTGGTAACCCAGAGCCCTCGGGGGTGGGAGGTATCATCCGGAATAGCCAAGGAAAATGTGAGGCGGCCTATTCAACCCATTTGGGACTGGGAACAAACAACGAAGCTGAGTTGAGGGCGGTAACAGAAGGACTGAAGGTGTGTAATCAGAAAGGATGGCGAGATATTATCCTGGAAACAGATTCGCGTCTGTTGTACAGCTGGATCAAGAAGGGGCGATATCCACCATGGAGATTGATGGAGGCTTGGGAGGAGTTAATGCGACGGAAGCAGGGCATTAGATTGCAGGCCATTCATTAGTATTGAGAAGGAAACAGTGCTGCTAATTTCCTGGCCAAACAAGGAGCGAATGGGGTGTCGGCTGTCTACTGGAGTGATGGCGAACTTCCAGACAGAGCCAAGGGAATAGCACGACTAGAGTGTTGTGGGTTGCCTTATTTCCGTCATAACTAGCCGATAAGGCTAAGAGTCTAGAACATAAGTTATCAAAAAAAAAAGAGTCAGGGCCCTCCCTGCGCCTAAAGCAAGTGACTAAACTTGCTCGGATGTAGATCTGTTTTTTCTATTTATGTAAATAAATTCTATTAAAAAAAGGTTTATTCAGATTACTTCAAAAAAAAAAATCTTTTTTGACCTTTGGTTGTTTGTTGCTGATAATAGTTGACCATATTTTTCATACAACCCTTAAAACTAAAACCAGCTTGTATCTTCATTTCTCTTTAAATGATGATCTATAGTGGTTCCCACTTCTCCCTTTGGTAACCCGAACCCCACGACCTAATGGTTGGAGGGGAAGCATCTACCAATTGGTTGCAGTTCGTTGTCAATGCATCTCCATAAACCCTGCTAGATATGCTGTTTGTTCTACTCGTGTTCAACTTGTTTAAAGTATTGGTCTTTGTTGAACCTAATTCTTTCTTGCAGAGCTGCAGGCAACTGATTGAGATAATCATCACGAAAAACCACATCATCCTGCGTAAAATGCAACATATGAAATCCAATGAGCCTCCATCCATTCTGTGAAACCTCATGGGTGACAACTTCAGAAAATCCGTGATGATATAATCCCATGAGCACATACTTGTTGTAAAGAAGTCTAGCTTTGTTTGTTCTTATATTCCCATTGCAATATTGCAGTGACCTATAAATACAAATACATCAAATTGTATAGTAGGGTAGGGAGTACGGCAGATGGCACTGTGAGTAGAGGTCGGGATAACTCGCACTGCCTGCCACATGTTAATGTGCATGTTCTTTAGGCATACATTGTCCTTTTTTTTTAAAACGAGCGATGCAGGCTGGGCCCGTTTTTTATAATGAGTTGGACGGAACCAACATTTTTAAAATGGGCATTACGGTGTGAACTTGTGTTTGCCCCGTTGGTATCATAATCCATAAAAATTTTATTTTATTTTATTTAATTAATATTAAAAATATATTTTTAAGTTATAAAAATTTTAAGGAATTTTTTTTTCTTCCTAATAAGATTAAAAATGAGATTTGAGTAAATGAGAAAGGAGAGTAGAGTATTTATAGGCATCAATTAAATAATATGCACATTAAGCGGTGCGGATTATCCCTACATCTACTCACAATGCCATCTGCCATACTTCCTACCCTACTATACAATGTGCTCCAACTGTATTTATAGGTCACTGCAATATTGCAAGGGGAATATAACAACAAACAAGGCACAATTTCTTTAACAACAAACAAGGCTCAATTTTTTTACAACAAGTGTGTGCTCATGGGATTCGGGTAGTAATAAACTCTAGATACCATCACGGATTCTATGAAGTTGTCACCCATGAGGTTTCGCAGAATGGATGGAGGCTCATTGAATTTCATTTGTTGCATTTTACGCAGGATGATGTGGTTTTTCGTGATGATTATCTCAATCAGTTGCATGCAGCTCTGCAAGAAAGAATTTGGTTCAACAAAGACCAATACTTTAAACAAGTTGAATACGAGTAGAACAAATAGCATATCTAGCAGTGTTTATGGAGATGCATTGACAACGAACTTCAACCAGTTGGTAGATGCTTCCCCTCTAACCATTATGTTGTGGGTTCGGGTTACCAAAGGGAGAAGAAAATTGTTGAGCTTTTACCCCCAAATATCTCATACCAATTGATATAGTATCTATCCATTTAAACCCAACAATTTTCTTATATGGGCCATCGATTCTAAATAATTAACCTTTTAGGACCTTAATTGGGGATTCCTCCTCTAGAACGATCAAATAATTGTCCTTCTTGGACCTTAGTCAGGAATTTCTCCTCTAGAATGACTGACCATCGATGGTCCCTCAAATAACCCTTCCCTGAAACACAAGCGACGAGCCACCTCTCATTTAAACGCGGAGCAAGAACCACAACTAAGCAAGTGTTGCCACCACCAAACTAAGGAATGGCACCGTAATTTATAAAAAAATATTATTTTATTTGATTTAATCAATAGTGTAAATATATTTTTAATTTATAAAAAATTTACTAGAGAAAATCTTTTTTTATCTAATAAGGTTGAAAATGTGATTTGAGTAAATGAGAAAGGGGAGTAGAGTATTTATAAGCATCAAGTGAGAAATTTTTTTATGTGAAATCCGTGTGGGACAAATGGTATATCCCATATTCAACCTAAAGAAAACTAAAGGCGTTTAATTAGAATAAAATCACAAGATTAAATATTATAACATTGGTAGCTCAATAGTTAGATACTTGTCAGCTTACCATTTGCCTTAGGTTTGAATCCTAATTTTAGACATTTTATTCCATGTAAATGGGCGGGCAGGCCAACATGCTTACCATTTGCCTTGGGTATAAATACAGAAGTGGAAATAAAAATTGCTTCTAAATAGTTGTCCAAAATAGTATTTGTCACGAGTTTTGAATTAGTTTCGTATTGGAACTCGTTATAAAATATTTTAATTAAAATAATAATAATAATAATAATTTTCTTGATGATAAAAATAAAAAGTCTGAGGTGGTTTTATATTTATTATAATCTAATGAACTTAAAGTTAATTCTTTCACCTATCAAAAATGTAGGAAGAACTTAAATAATGAAAATTTAGATGTAAAGAAAGTTTGACTGTGTTCTTGGGCTCGATCTGCTTTGGGCCCAACAACCCAGTTGGCACTAATTATTTCACCTATCAAAAAATGAAGGACCTGTAGGCTGTAGATTCCTCCCTATAAATACCTAACGGCCTAAGTTTATTGGGCAAAGAGACTTGGCCCAATTTGCTCCAGACCCAATAAGCGGACTGTCGAACAATACTCTTTTTCGAAAATTACCGCTGGCATTTCGCAAGATTTTCATTCATACTTCGTCGTGAAGATCGTTCCACTCTCAACGCGAGGACTCACCTTCGAGACGCCTATCGTAAGATTGCTGTGACATAATTGGAGATACGGAGTCCCGAAAGCAGTAGCAGAGGAGCTCACATACGCATGTTAAAGGTATCTGATCTTTGCCTTTTTCTAATTCATGTTTACGAAAGAGATTTCTATTTGTATGTTTGAACGGGTTGGAAGTTAATTTTCTGTTAGTCAGTGGTGGATTCGAGTCTAATTGGTATTTGTTTGGTTAGGTGGATTATGGTTGAAAATGCTGGAAGATTCAATGGGATTTTTGGATTGCTTATGCTTGTACTTTCCTTTCCCCGATTTTTTTCTTCGTATGAAATCATAACTGAGAAATGTGATAAGGAGAGGCAAGTCCTTTAAAGTTTGATATTTGGCGAACTATCACTATGAGACATTTACATTTAGTGAATATCTCACAGGTGTGAGCTCGTCAAAGATGGTGAAATTGACTATGATTGCCCGCGTTACTGATGGCCTTCCGCTAGTCGAAGGATTGGATGATGGTCGTGATGTACCGGATGCTGATTTATACAAGCAGCAAGTGAAGTCTTTGTTTAAGAACCTCTCAAGAGGACAAAACGAGGCTTCAAGAATGTCACTTGAGACAGGACCATATATGTTCCAGTATCCTTTTGTGCAGTCTTTGAATGTTTAAGTTTCTACTTGGTTAATTGCATGGCTGGAACTTTTCACAGGCAGATCAGTTAAATGGTTTCCATATAATATTTCGATAGCTTCATGATGTTATGGTTAAACATCGTCCCATCTTGCTTCTTTCTTAGATAATGTCTAGAATCTTGCTAGTGATTCATAGGTTGTTAAAATTACTTGAAAGGTATGTTAGCTGAGTTTTCCTTTTATTCTTTTCTAGATGAAATGTGCTTGAATTTGGCCCCTTAATGAGATGGTAACAGGGATTCAAGGGTTGGATAACATGATTCTTAGAAATTGAACTAAGGCCTGTACACAACTATTGCTTCATAGTTGAAAGCTTCAATCTATGTTAGATTAGTTTGTTCATGTGTTCATTGGTGGAAAAGGATCACCTTAACTTGGTATCTAGTTTTGCATTCAGAATGTTTTCCCAGTTTTTCACTTTCATTTTCGCACATTGTTTTTTTTCTATCTGTTATGGGCTCCCAGCTTTGTTCATTGCAAATGGAGTTGGAAGAGTCATCAGTGACAATTCTTTTATCTTTGTGCTAATAATGGACTAGAGCAAAATGGCTCTATTAAATTCCAGTGCTTCTATTTAGTGAAGTTACTAGAACTCCATACATCAAATGACGCAATGCATATTGGGTCGCAACGGAAACGGCCTCTTTGTATAATTACATGGGTAAGGCCACATACATTTGACCCCTCAGACCCAACTTAGTTAGGAATATACTGGGTACGTTTTGGATTGTAAATTGTGGTTATGGGCTCCCAGCTGTGCGATAATGTTCTTCATGTGTCACATGGTCGACTTGTTTTTGTTTTTTCTTGCTCTCTCTCTTTAGTTGCACACCCACATCCTTTTTTCTATGATTTCATTATTAATCGCAGGCTGGAAACATATTGATTGATTCTAATGGCGCTGTCAAATTAGCAGATTTTGGGGTTGCTCCTTGCATGTTTGATACAGTTAAACTTCTTCAGCTCAGTATTGCTTTGGATCCAAGAGAGAAGTTTAAATCATTTGCATTGATCGTATTTGTAGTCTTGCTGAAGAGTTTTTATCTATATGATTTTGGTCAACAAGAATTACACTATTTGAGAACTCAATTGCAATATTACAAGTTTGATGTATTTTCTCATGACAACTTCTAGGATTTGTTAAATATTTATGAGTTGTGTCGGAAATTGACTGAGACAAACAAGGCACAAGACTACCATTTGATTGACAGACTGATCCGACTTGTTTTAACACTTCAGTTACTACTGCAATAACAGAGCGTGCATTTTCAGCTATGAAGTGTGTCAAAAGTGTTCTTCGCAATAGAATGTAAAGTCAATATCTTTCGAATTCGATTGTTGTTTATATTGAACAAGAATTATATAGTAATATTGATTCGAATTCAAGCACACTTCGTAGGGATGGACCCCCATATTCAACTAACGCTCCACGGAATTCAGATGCAGTCTTGGTCTTGGATGAAAGTTTAAAAAAAACTCTTGTTGTACAACTTTTCTGATTGGTTACATCAACCGTTGGCCTGATTGACTCATAAATAATACCATCAGTTGGGTTGTGTATCTGTGCTTTGTTTCTTATAAGGTCCTGTATGTGTTCATTGTTCTACTTACACTTTCCTTGCGGTGCAGGGTAGCTGTTCCTGCTAGCTTTCACAGAATAGCTGACCTTGGTGGTCCAGAACATTGCAGCGTTGACATCCCGAGTGCATTTCATAGTCAATACATCCTTAGGCAGTCAAATGGTCACAGAGTAGATATGAAGGATGTTCGAGACCACACAGGAAGGAATCATAGCCGTGGCTGCTGAATAGAAGTCCACAATCTTCACCACATCAGATCTGGGTTGAACAGCCTATTCATATCCTTAAGCCTTCCTGTTTTACTACTTTTTGAACTGGAGTTGTCTTACTGTTCTCAAGTCTCAATGAGGTACAGGTTAGGAGCATGGTCCATGTCTAAGGGTTGATAAACTTAAGGATCAAGATCTGCCTACAATCTGGATCCCCATACTAGGAGATCATGGCAGATAGGAGATTATAAGGTATGAAGAACAATGAAACTTTTATTGGAGCTGCCTGACTTTCTTCTAGTTTCATTACGGTACAGGTTAAGGATGGGAGGTGATCATGCTCCAAGAAGACAGCCACTCTCACTATACCTTCCCTTCTCCCTGTGTAGCCCCACGCTCTCGGGAAACATCCTTTCGAGCCAGAATTTTTATTTTTATTTTATTTTGACTCCCATCAGCGAAGATCCTCTGTTGGCGGTATACACGCTGGAGTGCTTCAAGTAGGCATTCACGAATGGTTATAGAATTCAGACTAGCCGTCCACATACCTGCTGGATTGGTGCAGTTTGAGGAGACCATACAGTGCTCACCTGTGCCATTGGATACAAAGACTGGGTCTACAAAATCTACAACTCGTGTCTTGATCATTGTTTCTGACCTGCCTCAAGAAACATGAAGGTGACAGAATCAAGGAGCCTCAAGAAGGCCGTCCATCCACACTCAAGAGCCGAGATGGCAGAGTCAAGGGGACAGCAGACACAGTAAGCTGCTTGCCAACATTTCAGGATGCACACACTAAGAAGACAGTAGTCTTAGATCATAAAGTGCAATGAGTTTAAGGGTCTGTTTTGCGCAAACTTTCTTCTATTTCTTCTACTACTTCTTATTTTTAAAAGGGGTAGTGTTTTCCGCAAGTACTTGAAAGATAATTATTTTTAGAATAGAGGTGTCTCGAAGGGTCCGGAATTTTTCGGACTCGCCGTGCCAGAGCCCCGCCGCCAGCCGTGCTGGAGGTCCGCCGGGCCGGGTGTATTGAGGTGCTTTTACATTACAAATATGTCATTCTAATTTTTAAGAAAGGAAAAAAACATGTTAGGAGCTGCTTATTTTTTAGAAGTTTACCTTCTTAAAATAAGAACAAGTAGTAGAAAGTTGGCTGCGCAAAAAACTCATTTTCTAAAAAATGTGCTTATAAGCCAATTATAATTTTAAGAAGGCTGCGCAAAACAGGCCCCTAAGTCATCGAGAGTGATTGATGTCTTGAAATTGAAATATTTTATCGTGAACAGCTAGTAGATCCTCTTCTAATTACAGGGATAGCTCACAAAACTGGAAGGAGTTATATACCGATATTCCTATAAAAAAAAGGGTATCGATAAGTTGATAATCATGATATCCTGTTGTGGTGAAAAGCGGATGATGGTGATGAACTGAATGCGGAGATACTTGTGCATTCATGAGGTTAGGGAAGCCATGTACCGGTCACCCTTAGCTGTGTTGGAGGATATACTGGAAGGGCAGGATGAATATATTTCATGATCAAAATCAGACACTCTCCAGCCTTATACGATCATTGCTCCCGAGCTTTGTTTCTTGTTTTTGTTTTCGCTTTCATCTATGTAAATACTTATATCATACATACAATTTGGCTTACAAAAAAAAACATTTATTTGAATTCTGTTATCGATGAATTTTGCGGTAAGACTGTTCACCGGGAGCGATATATTTAGATATTTTGTTATTTAATTACTTAAACTTTGTTAATTATTTTGATTGAATATTATTTTTATATTACATTAAATATTTTTATCTTTTATTTTTTTAAATATTTAAATAAAAAAATATTTATTTTATTTTTAACAGAAAAAAATAGCGCCGAAAAAAAAATGGCTCCCTAAATTTTTTTAGGGTATTTTATTCTATCTTAGAGTTAGTTCCCCCCTTGTCATTAACAATATATATATATATATATCATTCCCCTCCATGAAATTGGGTCACAAGCGTAACATTTTGGACCATTTATGTTAATTCTTTTTTCGGTAAGCATTTATATTAGTGATCTAAGCCCTGGTAGAAAGAAGACTACAAATATGGGCTTAATTGGGCCTGCTTGTGGGACTCGTCTTGTTGGCCAATGATGTTTCATGGACCCAATTTTTCCAATCAAATTCATAGAAAATGGGTTGGTCATGTCATGTCTGTTACATTCCTTTATATATGTAGAGAGAGACAATTATACGTACACATCATCATTCCTTCAATTCATAGAGATCCATTTTGTAAGACTTCTCAATTTCGGAGGATGCTCTACCATTTGAGTACATTCTTAGAAACGCTTATTTGAAATTATTTTGAATTGGTTTCAAAATACAATTTGATCTATTAAAAATACTCTCAAATAAGTATTTTTAATAGTAGCTTTTTGTAAGCCCCCCCCAAGCTCTTTAGTTTGCAAATTACAAACGAGCTATGAGTAATTTGAAACTAGGGTGGGCGACATTGAAGGTGAATCTAATAATAAGTCTATCTTGTTGTGTTGGCTATGTCGCATGTGTGTACAATTCAAACTTCAAAAGTCTACTACTAAATGAATTATGTCTATGGCTAGTTTTTTTCTTTAGAATCCTAACAACTCCCTTTTGGGTGATTTTATTTTCTGTTGTGCATTCATGACTTTGTCTGGTCAAAATATTTAATTCATTCGAGTGGTGCCCTGCCCTGCCCTACCCTAATATAGAAGGAACCGTAGAGATACAACTTGAAGGATGGTGGGGTAAACTGACATTAAAGACTAATTAGCAGACATTGGATGACATGTTTGAATCTTTGATGTAGTGCAGGTTCTATCGGGAGCGATGATTAAAATTTGAATATTCAAATCAAACTCTTACAGACTGAAGTCGTAGAGATGCCGATACCGATGCTGCCGATGCCGATGCCGATGCACATGAGAATTTATATAGGGAAACGGGGCCGT